>PVIY010026047.1:0-35923 GCA_004026745.1 Myrmecophaga tridactyla
AGTTTTTGGGATTTTAATTGGTATTGCATTGAATCTGTAAATCAATTTAGGTAGAATTGACATCTTAACTATATATCGTCTCCCAATCCATGAACACGGTATGCCCTTCCATTTATTTAGGTCTTCTGTGATTTCTTTTGACAATTTCTTGCAGTTTTCTTTGTATAGGTCTTTTGTATCTTTAATTAAGTTTATTTCTAAATTTTTTGTTCTTTTGGTTGCAATTGTAAATGGAATTTTTTTCTTGATTTCCCCCTCAGATTGTTCATTGCTAGTGTATAGAAACACTATTGTACTCATTTATTAGCTCGAGTGGTTTTGCTGTGGATTTTTCAGGGTTTTTGACATATAGTATCATATCATCTGCAAACAGTGAGTGTTTTATTTCTTCCTTTCCAATTTTAATGCCTTGTATTTCTTTTTCTTGTCTAATTGCTCTGGCTAGAACTTCAACACAATATTGAATAACAGTGGTGATAGTGGACATCCTTGTCTTGTTCCTGATCTTAGGGGAAAGTTTTCAGTTTTTCCCTGTTGAGGATGATGTTAGCTGTGGGGTTTTCATATAGTCCCTTTATCATGTTGAGGAAGTTCCCTTCTATTCCTATCCTTTGAAGTGTTTTCAACAAGAAAGGATGTTGAATTTTGTCAAATGCCTTTTCTGCATCAATCAAGATGATCATGTGTTTTTTCTGCTTTGATTTGTTGATATGCTGTATTACATTAATTGATTTTCTTATGTTGAACCATCCTTGCATACCTGGGATGAATCCTGTTTGGTCCTGGTGTATAATTCTTTTAATGTACTGCTGGATTCGATTTACTAGAATTTTTTTGAGGATTTTTGCATCTATATTCATTAGAGAGATTGGTCTGTAATTTTCTTTTCTTGTAATATCTTTGTCTCGCTGTGGTATGAGGCTGATGTTGGCTCCGTAGAATGAGTTAGTTAGCTTTCCCTCCTCTTCAATTTTTTTGAAGGATTTGAGCAGGATTGATACTAATTCTTTCTGGAATGTTTGGTAGAATTCACATGTGAAGCCGTCTGGTCCTGGACTTTTCTTTTTTGGGAGCTTCTTAATGACTGATTCAATTTCTTTACTTGTGAATGGTTTGTTGAGGTTGTCTATTTCTTCTTGAGTCAGTGTTGGTTGTTCATGCCTTTCTAGGAAGTTGTCCATTTCATCTGCATTGTCTAGTTTATTAGCATAAAGTTGTTCATAGTATACTGTCATTACTTCCTTTATTTCTGTGGGGTCAGTGGTTAAGTCTCGTCTTCCATTTCTGATTTTATTTATTTGCATCCTCTCTTTTCTTCTTTTTGTCAGCCTCGCTAAGGGTCCATCAATCTTATTTATTTTCTCTTAGAACCAACTTCTGGTTTTGTTGATTTTATCAATTGTTTTCATGTTCTCAATTTCATTTATTTCTGCTCTAATCTTTGTTACTTCTTTCCTTTTGCTTGCTCTGGGGTCAATTTGCTGTTCTTTCTCTATTTCTTCCAAGTGGACAGTTAATTCCTCAATTTTTGCTCTTTTTTCTTTTTTGATATAGGCATTTAGGGCAATAAATTTCCCTCATAGCAGTGCCTTTGCTGCATCCCATAAGTTTTGATATGTTGTGTTTTCATTTTCATTTGCCTCGAGATATTTACTGATTTCTCTAGTAATTTCTTCCTTGACCCACTGGTTGTTTAAGAATGTGTTGTTGAACCTTCATATATTTATGAATTTTCTGGAGCTCTGCTTATTATTGATTTCTACCTTTATTTCTTTATGATCTGAGAAAGTGTTTTGTATGATTTCATTCTTTTTAAATTTATTGAGACTTGCTTTGAGACCCAACATATGGTCTGTCCTTGAGAATGATCCATGAATACTTAAGAAAAAAGTGTATACTGCTGTTATGGGGTGTAATATTTTATATATGTCTGTTCAGTCTAGCTCATTTATTGTATTAGTCAAATTCTGTCTTTCTGTATTGATACTCTTGTCTAGATGTTCTGTCCATTGATGAGACTGGGGAATTCAGTTCTCCAACTATTATGGTAGATGTGTCTGTTTCTCTTTTTAGTGTTGTCCTCATGTATTTTGGAGCATTCTGGCTCAGTGCATAAATATTTATGATTGTCATGTCTTCTTGTTGAGTTGTTCCTTTTATTAATATATAGTGTCCTTCTTTGTCTCTTTTAACTGTTTAACATTTGAGGTCCTATTTGTTGGATATTAGTATAGCTACTTGTGCTCTTTTCAGATTGTTATTTGCGTGGAATATCTTTTCCCAACCTTTCACTTTCCAGCTATCTTAGCCTTGGGTCTAAGATGTGTTTCCTGTAGACAGCATATAAATGGGTCTTGTGTTTTTAATCCATTCTGCCAGTCTATGTCTTGGGATTGGGGAGTTTAATCTGTTAACATTAGTAATGTACAGTAATAACTTAATGTACAGTAATAACATGTACCAGCAGTATTTCTACTATTTTGCGTTTTGGATTTTATATGTTATATCTAGTTTTTCTTCTTTATACCATTACTGATAATCTTCATTTCTATATTCTTCTCCCTGCCTCTTTCTCCTGTCTTTTCTTACCTGTCTCTAGTGCTCCCTTTAGTATTTCTTGCAGAGTCGGTCTCTTGGTCACAGTTTCTCTCAGTGAATTTTTGTCTGCAAATGTTTTAATTTCCCCTCGGTTTTGAAAGACATTTTTGCTGGATATAAAATTCGTGGTTGGCAGTTTTTCTCTTTTTGTAATTTAAATATATCATTCCACTGTCTTCTCGTCCCCATGGTTTCTGCTGAGAAATCTATGCATAGTTTTATTGAGCTTCCCTTGTATGTGATCGATTGTTTTTCTCTTTCTGCTTTCAAGATTCTCTCTTCCTCTTTGACCTCAGACGTTCTGATTAGTAAGTGTCTTGGATTATGTCTACTTGGATCTATTCTATTTGGGCTATGCTGCACTTCTTTGATCTGTAATTTTAAGTCTTTCGTAAGGGTTGGGAAATTATCTGTGATAATTTCCTCCATTAGTTTTTGTCCTCCTTTTCCCTTCTCTTCTCCTTCTGGGACACCCACAACACGTATATTCGTGCCCTTCATGTTGTTATTTAGTTCCCTGGGTCCCTGCTCGTATTTTTCCATTCTTTTCCCTGTTTTTTCTTTTGCTTGTCAGATTTCAGATGTCTCATCCTCCAGTTCACTGATCCTATCTTCTGCCTCTTGAAAGCTGACATAGTAGGTTTCCATTGTTTTTTTCATTCCTTCTTCTGTGCCTTTCATTCCCATAAGTTCTGTGATTTGTTTTTTCAGACTTTTGATTTTTTTTGTTCATTCCTTGCCTTCTTAATATCCTCCCTCAATTCATTGATTTAATTTTTGATGAGGTTTTCCGTGTCTGTTTGAACATTCTGATTGAATTGTTTCAACTCCTGTATCTCATTTGAATTGTTGGTTTGTTCTTTTGACTGAACCATTTTTCAATTTTCCTAGTATGATTCGTTATTTTTTGCTGGCACTTAGGCATTTAATTACCTTAAATAGTTTATTCTGGAGATTGTTTTCACTTTTTTTTTTTCCCTAGGATTTTCTTACTGTATGAAAATTTTTTTCCTAGGAGTTTCTTACAACTTTGTTGTCTATCTGTTCTTTGACATTCTGTTCAGCTTATTGTAGTCCTCTAGCTTAGGTTTTGTTTAATTGATCAGAATTTTTCAGTTCTTGTTTTTTTTTGTTTCTTTCCTGCCTGTATGATGCCTTTCCCCCACTCCTTAGGAGAGTCTACTTAGGTATTATAGACCCCAGTCAGATTTTCCCAGACCAAACTGGTCTCCTCTTAGGAGAAAAGAGGTAGCTCAGTTTTCCCTGAGGGTGAGACCCAGCAGATTAAAAGGCTTTCCTATGAAGTGTCTGGACTTCGCATTTTTCCTGTCCTGCCCAGCATGTGGCACTTCTCTGCCTGCAGGTCCCACCAGCATAGGGTAGATGCGGTACCTTTAACTTCAGGGGGCTTTCCCTGCTGGAGGCTTGGTGGAGACAGAGGAGAGGTTGTAGGCTGGCTTTAATTGCTTCACTTTTCAGACCCTGAGATATGAATTCCTTGAGGCAGGGATTCCACTGAGGCTGGGCCCCACCTCTCTCCCAGGGAAGGCCTAGGCTCTAGATAAGCTCTCAGACAATCTCAATTCTGCCTATGCTTGGGGCAGTGGAGGCCAAGAAACCTTGCAGCTTAATCCAAAGAGTAATCAATCTGTGGAAACATAGCCACAAAAGAGAAAGAAAAAAATCCTTTTCAGAGCCGGTACCCTATTCCAGGTTTGCCAGTCAAGAGCTTAAGTTGATATGTTGCTCTGTGTATCTCCAGGTCCTATGTGCCCCCTCATTTCCTGCAGGGCCCAGACCTTTTCAGATAAAAAATTCCCTGTTTTTTTCTTTTTCTGTCAGCTCTGCTTTGCGCTGGGGCAGAAACCAGCGACCTCTGCTTTTACTTTTGGTTCAGTTGGGCTGGGGCCTATTTTTAGTTATTTGAATTTGTTAATGAATTCCACATTTGGAGTTTTGTTGTGCTCAGCCCCTGCTGATAGTAAAGTCTCTTTCCTTTCCCCTCTGGGAAGCAGCCTGTGGGGGAGGGGCGCCGGCCACCACAGCTTGGGGAACTCATGGTTCTGGGGGGACTCTCAGCAGGTCCAGCTGGTCCAGACTGGGGTATGCTGTGCTTCCAGTCACTGATGTGGCCCCAGCAGTTGTTCTGTACTGTTCCTGGCTATTTACTAGCTGCTCTGGAGGATGAACTAAATCCTACACCTTGCTAAGCAGCCATCTTGCCTTCTAATCCATTTACTTTTAATCTAACTGCTGATAATGCAGAACCTAAATCTGACATTTTGCTATTTAGTTTTTACAAGTCATTTCTTTTTTGACACTCAGTTCTTCCATAAATGCCTACTTTCAAATATATTTGATGTTTTTCTGTATTGTACCATATTGATTTCTTTCTCATTTATTTTTCATAATTTTCCTTTTTTTTTTAACCAGGGGTCAAAATTTAACATCCTAAATATATAATGAAACTAATTTTACTTCAATAGTATACGCATACACTTTTTCTATCCTCCTCCCTTGCCCCACCATGTTTTTTTGTATTGTTAAAAATTGTATCTTTGTACATTTATGCTCACAACCATTGGTTTATTATTGCTTTTTATTCCTTTCATTTTAGCATGTGTAAGAAGTAAGAAGTGGAGTTATGTACTGAAAAATACAATACATTAGTACTGGCATTCATAATTACTGAAATGGTTACTTTTACTGGAGATGTTTATTTCTTTATGCCTCTTTGATCTACTGTCATGTGTCCTCTCCTTGTCTGCTGATAATGAGCTACGTCCTTTTTTTGTTTTTCTGAGACTGTCTTAATCGCTCTCTCACTTTTGAAAGAAAGCATTGCCGGATAATATTATTGGTTGGCTGTTGTTTTGTTTCAGCACTTTAAATATTTCAACCCATTATCTCCTTTCCTCCATGGTTACTGATAAGAAATTGAAACTTAATCTTGGAACTCCCCTGTATAACACATTGCTTTTTACTTGCAGCTTTCAGAACTTTGACCATTGTGTTCCTTGGCCTATTTTTCTTCAGATTTATTATGTTTGGTAATTGATGGGCTAGTTCAGTGTGCATAGTTTTGTCTTGCCAAGTCTGAGAAATTTTCTGTTGTAGTATGTTTGAATATTGTTTTTGCTCCTTCCTCGCCTTATTATCCTTCTGTGACTTGCATAATGCCTATATTGGTCTGCTTGGTGATGTCTCACAGGTCTCTTAGGCTATTTTTTTGATGTTTAAAAATTTTTTTCCTTTCTGCTCCTCATTTCAGTTGCCTTATCTTTAGATTCACTGATTATTTCTTTTGCCAGTTCCCATCTGCTTTTCAAACCCTCTTTGGAATATTTCATTTCGGTTATTGTCATCAACTCTAGTAGTTCTTGTTTATTTCCTTTGCAAAATTTTTATCACTTTCGTCAGATTCTCATATTGTTCATTTTTTATTTTCCTGATATCCTTTAGATCTTATTTTGTATTATCTTTCATCTCCATGCATATTTGGAAGATCATTTTTAAAGTTTTGTTCTTTATATGTACAGTCTGGTCGTTTTTATTGATTTTCACTGATGGTTTTAGGTTCTTTCCTCTTTTGTTGGATGGACCATCATTTCCTGTTTGTTTGTCTTGTAATGTTTTGCTGCACAAAATGTTTACTTTTTATTTCAGAATGTTAACTCTTGTATTTAGTCCTGGAACTGTCTGTTTCTTGAGTTTATATCCAGATAGTGATATGACAGAGATTTTCTTGAGTACCAGAAGCTAAACTGATTCAAAAAACACCTTGTATCTGCAGGCTGGCTTAATCTTGGCTGGTGCTCTCCTTCAGGATTCAATCTTCCTATCAGGAAGATCACCCCCCCAGTGACTGCAAAGTACAGTGTCCTCCCTGTCTTTTTGGGCCTGTGTCTAGGCTTGTGCTTACTAATAGCCTTAGGAGTTTATCTGGCTACAGGAATTTGAATCCCCTTCTACACTTCAGAAATCAGACATTTTCCCAATCCAGGGTGCGCCAGTGTAGGTTTTAACGCAGTTAAACCTTTGCTCCAGGCTATCCTTCTCATTTGTTTCTTATACTGCTTTCCCTGTCTCAAGTTGCTTTTGTCAGGAAGACAAATTCTAGGAGGAGAATGTAAGCTAGGGAGGTGTTTCCCAGCTGGAAGGAGACTGGGGTCTACAAATAGAGTGCTAGCTGGCTCCATACTACCTGGGGAAGGGGTGCAAGAGGGACCTGGAAATTGTCAAGGAGCTGTGTTGTCTTGATTTGACACTTTCCCAGTAAATACAGCCCTTTAGTTTTTTTTCTCTTTTTGCATGGGCAGGCACTGGAAATCAAATCCGGGTCTCTGCCATGGCAGGCGAGAACTTGTCCTGCTGAGCCACTGTGGCCTGCCCCTTTTAGTTTTGAATTTAGTTTAGTTTTCCTTAGTTTTGAGGAAGGGTCTTTAAGACTCCTCTGCCCCTTTTGTTTGGGCTGGGTTGTAACAGTGGTTGCCCTTACAGCAAGGCCAGTGATCCAAATTAGCTAATCAAGAGCTGTGATCAGTTATTGGACTGGTCATCTTTGGATCTTGGTGAACTAAGCCTTTGTATCTCATCATGGTACCAGGAAGCTCCGCCATGGGCCAGGATTGAGTACTTTCTACTGCCTGCCATAATCCTGGACGACAGGCAATGGTAGCTGCTGCCTGGATTGTGTGGTTCACCAGTATTTACCAGCCTCTGCTTCCTGTTCTTGCCTGTATGCTGCAAGTGTTCTCCTAAACTTACAGAGACCGCCTGTTTAATTAGTTGTTCTGGTGGAGGAACTGATTCCTGGAGGTTCCAACTCTATCATGTGCCCATGATCCGTCAGACATAATTTGAAAGTTTCCCTGTGAAGAAATTAGCTGGCAGGGGAAATAATTAGTTTTTTGAAAACCAATTTATATTATTTAACATTAAGTGCATTTAGCATGTCAAAAAACTTAAGTGTTTCAAGTTTTATGTGTTGCAAATTAGAAATGTACAATCATAAAATTGAAAGCTTTTTAAAGAGAGACTATAGTTTTATCAGAGGCTTCTGATGTGATCTTTACATAATTGTAAAACTGTGTCTTGATATATAGAAGAAATTGAGACTAAATCTTGGCTGTTTATTGTATACTTGCAAACATTCTAAAAATGCCTGTAGTATTCTCTTCCATTTGGTTTGTCTGCTTGTTTTAATTCAACTTTAGTGTTTTGGAAGTAACATGAATGTAGGCTTTTAGCTGTGTAGATTTAAGTTTGAGCTCTTCAATGAACTAGTCTTATAGGTGTGGGGCAAATCATTTACCTGTCAAGGACTTTTAGTTACTTCATTTGTAAAATAATAAATAACATTTATATAGTGCTTTATATTTTACGTGGCAGGATTTTTTACATTTCTTTTGAATGGAGAGGTTCACTGCCCATTTATTTATCGAATCCCTGTTCCCTGCACTGGAAGTACAAATAGTTCTAAGGAATGTTGCTGTTGTGGCATTTTTTTGCACTTTTAGTTGAGGTAATAGGCATGTAAAAAGCTAAATTCAAGTTTATAAAATCTAGTTAGTTTTTTAGGAAAAAAAGGGAGAGGCATTTAAACGTAGAATTTCAGAGAAAGTTTCATAGGAGAGAGAATCTTCTAGCAGATTCTGGAAAGGGTGAGTCAAGGGTCATTAAAAGTAATTTAGGAGGGTGGGGTTTTTGTGTTTTTTCTTCATTGTTATCTCCAGCTCTTAGGACATTGTCTCACATATAGGATGGCCAATAAATATTTGCCGAAAGAATGAATGAATAAATAGAGTCAGAGAAGAAAGGACAAACAAACATCTTGGGAGACATTCTTTGGCACTTCCTAATTTATTTTTCTAATTTGGACTCATTCCTTTTTAGGTCTGTTGTACAATCACATCGTTGAGATTTTTTTTTTTGCTGAACTTCTTGGTTAGTGTCACCAGATTCTTATACACTTCCTATTTTCTTGGTTTTCATCCTTGCTTTGTATTGTCCCTAAGCTATCTTCCTCAGGATAGAAGAATAAGAGGTCAATTATTTGAATCTTTGCATATCAGAAAATGTCTTTATTTTGATTTCACTCTTGATTGATATTTAGCCTATGTAGAATTTTACATTGAAAGTAAGTTTCTCTTAGAACTTTGCTCCATTATTTTCTAGCATCCAGTGTTGTTAACGTTATGTCTAATTCCCATCAGACTTATTATTTGTAAGTCTCTCCTGCATTTGGAAATTTTTGGATTTTCCCTTTATCCTGATATTTCTGATACTTCACAAGGAACAAGATAGTTCACAAGGAAGTGTATGAGTCCTTTTTTCACTTATGCTGAATATTTCCTTTCAGTATACCTACTCATGTCTTTCTTGAGCTTTGAAAAAATTTCTTCTCCCGGACTTGTAATGATTTCCCCCTTTCTTTACTTCATTGGATTATTGAACTTCCTGAATTTATCTCTGTATTAGTTAGGGTTCTGTAGAGAAACAGAATCAACAGCAAATATCTGTAAATATAAAATTTATAAATGTGTCTCACATAACCATGGGAACGTAGACCCAAAATCCGTAGGGTAGTTTGTGAAGCTGACGACTCCAGTGAAGGGTCTGGATAAACTCCGCAGGAGAGGCTCACCAGCCAAAGCAGAAAGAGAAAAACTGTCTCTTCTGAATCTCCTTAAGAGCCTTCCATTGATTAGATTAAATGACACTCATTGCAGAAGACATTCCCCTTGACTGATTATAAATACAATCAGCTGTGGATGCAGCCGACGTGATCATGATTTAATTCTGTGAAATGGCCTCATTGCAACAGACAGGCCAGCACTTGCCCAACTAGATAAATAGGTTCCACCACCTGGCCAAGTTGATGCATGAACCTGACCATGACAATCTCCTAGTTTCTTTTTTGTATCTCCTAGATTTTGTCTGTGTTTATACCTTTTTGGGGCAGTAGGGTGGATTTCTTCTTATTTTCTGTCTCTCCTGACAATTTTTAATTTCTGCATTCATATCTTAATTTTCAAGAATTATTTTTCATCCTTTTCCATAGCATTTGGAGGCTGATACATGGATCCTAAAGCTTTTCAAATCACTCTAAGAATAGTAGAATAAAACCATATTTTCTGTCACTGGAATCATCTCTGTTTCCTCTGGGATTATTGCTTTATTTATCCTGTCCTTGCTTATGGGAAGGTTGACCAGTTGTACCTGGAAACAGTGCATTTCAGTTCACATGCATAATGTTCTGGTGAGTAAGTTGGTAGTTGGTTTTCAGGGGACAGGGCACATAGAGACTATTTATTGAATTTCTTTACAGAAGAAACACTCTCCATTTTTGCTTTGGGAGTAAATACCAAAGTACATGTATAGGGATGAGAGGAATGACAAAGTAGAGACGAGTTGCCTATCTTCCTCTAAACATTGAGTTTTTCTGAAGAGTACATGTCTATAAAGTGCTAGCATCAGCACCTGGTACATAAAAAGCCCTGTATGTATTTGCTGTTGTCATTGTCTTTAAAATCTTATCTCACTTACATAGATGTTATGATTACTGATGGGAATGCCTTTATATTATGAACATTATCTATGTGTGACATGTTTGGGTAGAAAAATAGAACCGTGGAACCAAAGACAAATCTTAACATTCATCATTGGTACTTTGAGATGTCTTTGTTGATGAAGGGGATATGCGCTTCATAAGATAGAGCTTACATAGGTACAGTGAGTGTTTTAATCGAACTAAGGAGTGGCTATTCAAAATATGTTAGTGTATTTTTTCCTAGTGCCTGTTTTAATTTGCTAATGATGACGGGATGAAGTATACCTATGCTGGTTTGAAAGGATGTATGTCCTCTAGAAAAGCCATGTTTTAATTGAAATTCCATTTCATAAAGGCAGAATAACCCCTTTTCAATACTGTGTGTTCGAAAATAATCAGATCATCACCCTGGAGATGTGATTTAATCAAGAGTGTTTGTTAAGCTGGATTAGGTGAGGACATGTCTCCACCCATTTGGGTGGGTCTTGATAAGTTTCTGGAGTCCTATAAAAGAGGAAACATTTTGGAGAATGAAAGTGATTCAGAGACAGCAGAGCAGAACGACATAGCCACAAGAAGCAGAGTCCACTAGCCAGCGACCTTTGGAGATGAAAAAGGAACATGCCTCCCGGGTAGCTTAATGAAACAGGAAACCAGGAGAAGAAGCTAGCAGATGGTGCCGTGCTCGCCATGTGCCCTTCCAGCTGAGAGAGGAACCCTGACCATGTTCACTGTGTGCCTTTTCAGATGAGAGAGAAACTCGGACTGTGTTCACCTTGTGCCTTCTCACTTGAAAGAGAAACCCTGAACTTCATCAGCCTTCTTGAACGAAGGTATTTTTCCCTGGATGCCTTTGATTGGACACTTCTGTAGACTTGTAATTAGGACATTTTCTTAGCCTTAGGACTGTAAACTAGCAACTTATTAAATTCCCCTTTTAAAAAGCCATTCCATTTCTGGTATATTGCATTCTGGCAGCTAGCAAACTAGAACAATGCCAGAAATGGGTTGGCTTTTATAAAGGGGATTTTATTAAGTTACAAGTTAGCAGTTTTAAAGCTGTCCAAACTAAGGCATCCAGAGAAAGATACCTTGACTTAAGAAAGGCTGATGGCATCTGGAGCACCTCTGTCAACTAGGAAGGCATGTGGCTGGTGTATGCTAGTCCTTTTACCTCTGGTTTCAAACAGGCTTCCCTGGGGTGTTTTTTTCTGCTATCTCCCAACATCTCTGTCTGTGTTAGCTCTGAGCGTTTTCCAAAATAGTTATCTCCAGTAAGTGGGTTAAGACTCATTTGGAGGGGTAGAGATACAGCTTCATAGAAACCACTTAATCGAAAGGTCCCATTCACAATTGTGTGGGTCACATCTCCATGGAAATCACTTAATCAAAAGTTTGACCCTGTAGTATTTGAATCAGGTTTGAAAGAACATAGCTTTCCTGAGGTACATATAACAGTTTTAAACCAGCACAGTGACATTAGAATGAATTGCTTGCAAAATCTAACTCAACCTGTCTGGATAGATCATTTAAACAATCCAAACTCTCAGTGGGTCCAGAATAAGAATAAGAGCCTTTAATTCTGTATAGCTTAATAATAATGCCTGGATACATCCCAGAGTATATTAAACAGATAATAAAAAAGTACTGGCAAATTGTCTTGAGGGATGGGAGAAAAATTATGGAACTATTAAACTTTACCACTGGGGAAACCCCATATACTGTACCAAACATTAGGGACACCCAAATCCATAGGGCAAGCCCTTGATCTTGAGGCTTACTCTTGTGAAGCTTATGTTTGTAATGGAGAAACTTCGCCTACTTACAGGTATGCCTAACAGTTATCTCCGGAGGGCCTCTTTTGTTGCTCTGATGTGGCCTTTCTCTCTCTAAGCCCACCTCTGCAAGTGAAATCATTGTCCTCCCCCCACCTGGAACATGATATCTAGGGATGCCTTCACCATGAAAGAGAGTCTGCTTTGATGTTAATTATGTGCTCCTTCAGAATCTTTTTCATGGTGAAGGCATGTCAATTTCTTACTGATATAAGATATATTTGAGGTTAAAAATCTGATAATATTTCGTTGTTAATAATAGACATCTTTTTTTGGTATGTGTAGATTCCTATTCTGTAAATTATTTGGGGGGTTTTATGTTTGTCTCTGTTATTGAACTAATTCATGTTTGACCTTCCCTGTCACTTCATTGCATATTTCCCCTCTGTGCAAAAAATAGTAGTTCATACTGGATTTACAACTGGATTTACAATATATATTGAGTGCTTTTCTGTTGTTTTCCATTCTCTCTCAGGGATTTTTTCATGTGGGAAAGGATTTTAAAAGTCTACCCACTGACCATTTTCACTGTAGAGTATCAGTTCTCTTTCTCTACAGATCAAGGGATTATAAGCAACATGTAAATACATATATTTACATACGGTATAAGTAGTAAAAGCTTTTATTTTAAATCACTAGCTGTGGGACTTTTCTGATGAATTTATTTATTTATTTATTATTTTTGCCAGGCATGTGCAATCTATATTTCATTGAAGACAACCTCTGCCCTTTTGTATATAGTAATGGTTAAAATATTCTAGCTATGTTTCCTAACATATGTACTTCATGTTGAACAGACGGTTTGTTTTTTTATAGAATAATCCCATACATTTTTATTGTTTAAAACCTTGGATATTTTAGACTCTTAGTCCCATCTTTTTTGAAGTGAGATGAGATGGAGTGGTGAGGTGTGGAAGGGAGTTACCAGGTTGCTTTGCTGTTTCTTTTTCAAAGTGTTTCCTTTAATCTGAGTACTTGAGAGCCCCACTGAATGCATGCATTCTTTTTTTCATGAGAGAAGAGGGTGGGAGTATTTGATTAGTGGTTATGAAGGACTGGGGAAAGATAGAGTGATTAAGAGGTGACTGCTGGGCAGGCCACGGTGGCTCAGCAGGCAAGAATGCTTGCCTGCCATACCAGAGGACCTGGGTTTGATTCCTGGTGCCTGCCCATGTAAAAAAAAAATGAAAAAAAAAAGAGGTGACTGCTTGGTGGTCACCTTGAAACTTGGTGAAACTTGGTGGATGTTCAGATAAAATATTTTAAAAGTTTTTGAAAAACATGTAATTGAGATATATTCACATACCATGCAATCCATCTAGTGTGTATAATCAGTTGCTTTTAGTACAATCACAGATTTTGTGTGTTTGTTACCACAGTCAATTTTAGGACATTTTCATTACTCCATAAAGAAAAACCCCTTACCCCTTAGCAGTCACCTCTTTTTTTTTTCATTTTTTTTTTTACATGGGCAGGCACCAGGAATCAAACCCGGGTCCTCTGGTATGGCAGGCAAGCATTCTTGCCTGCTGAGCCACCGTGGCCTGCCCAGCAGTCACCTCTTAATCACTCTATCTTTCCCCAGTCCTTCATAACCACTAATCAAATTTTGCCTCTATAGATTTATTTATATTTATATTTTATATAAATAGAATCATATTATATGCAGTGGTTTGTGTCTGGTTTCTTTCACTTAGCATAATTTTTTTTTTAATTAGTTGTAGGTTTACAGAAAAGTCATGTAAAAAAGTATAACGTTCCCATAGCCTCCTATTGTTGACACTTTGCATTAGTGTGGTACTTTGGTTACAACTGATAAAAGAGTATTAAAATATTACTAACTATAGCCCATAGTTTACATTAGGTGTATTTTTCCACATAAACTGCCCCATTATTAACACCTGGACATAGTGACATCTATTTGTTGTAATTCATGAAATATCATTCTTATATTTGAACTGTTAACTACAGTCCATTGTTGACAACAGGGCTCACTGTGTTATACAGTCCCATGTTTTATCTTCTAGCTTTCCTTCTAATAATATACATGACCCAAAACTAACCCTTTCAACCACAGTCACATGCATAACTCAGCGCTGTTAATTGAATATCCAGTAATGTGCTGCTATCACCACTATCCATTTCCAACATTTATGTCAGCCTAAATAGAAATTCTGTACAAATTAAGCATCAATTCCCCATTCTCTACCACCATTCCATACCCTGGAAACCTATATTCTAGATTTTACCTCTATGAGTTTGCTTATTACAATTAGTTCATATTAGTGATCTCATTCAATTATTTTTCCTTTTGTGTCTGGCCTATTTCACTCAACATAATATCCTCAAGGTTCATCCATGTTGTTACATGCATCAGGACTTCATTCCTTCTTACAGCTGAATAATATTCCATTGTGTATGTATATATATATATTGGTGTTTTGGTTTGTTAATGCTGCTAAACGCAATGTACCAGGAATGGAATGGCTTTTAAAAAAGGACATTTATTAAGTTACAAGCTTACAGTTCTAAGGTCAAAAGAATGTCCAACTAAGGTATCCAGAGAAAGATACCTTGACTCAAGAAAGGCTGATCTGGGAAGACATGCGGCTGGCGTCTGCTGTTCCTTTGGCTTCTGGTTTCAAACCGCTTCCTTGAGGGCATTTTCTTTCTGCATCTCCAAATATCTGTCAGTTCTGAAGCAACTGTTCTCCAAGCATCTGAGCATCCTCCAAAATGCTTACCTTTTTTAAAGGACTCTTGTAAACTAAGCAAGAACCCATCTTGAATGGGCAGAGTCATATCTACCATCTAATCAAAAAAGATCACATCCACAACTAGGTGTGTTACACCTCCATGGAAATAGTCTAAAATTTCTACCCTAAATAGTAGATCTGCTCTCCTAAGATTAGATTAGGAAAGAAAACATTTCTTTCCTGGGGTACATAACAATTTCAGATGAGCACATTTGTGTTGCTTCCATTTTTGGCAACTGTTAAGAATTCCTCTATGAATGGTGTGCAGCTGTCTGTTTGAGTCCCTGCTTTCTGTTCTTCTGGGTATATATTTAGTATTTTTGAGATTGTTACTTATTTCTCAACCTTTGCTTTTCAGCAAGCCATTTGGTCAAACTTGTATGTGATTATATCATATACATCATAAAAACTTATGGAGGGTGGTGCGACGGTGGCTCAGTAGGCAGAATTCTCGCCTGCCATGCTGGAGACCCAGGTTTGATTCTTGGTGCCTGCCCGTGTAAAAAAAAAAAGAAAACGCAACTAATGGAAACTGAGACATTTGAGGAATTCTATAAAACGAGAAATCTAAATGCAATATTTGAAGCATACATTTATTATCTAGAAGGACATGGTAATAGAAAATTGAGGAAAAAAGAGATGACTTTTTTTTTAAAGTATGCATGATCCTTTTAAAAGATATGTTTATTCTCCTTCCCCTGTTCTCCAATTATCTTATCCTTTTTGTTTTCAGGCAGAAAATAGAAATCAGTTTCAGAGGTCCCAAGTTATTATGTCTGGATTAAATTCTATCCTTTCTAGAGTTGTTCAATGCTTTATACAGACCTCTTTTCCAGGAACTCCAAATTTATTACATCAGTTTCAACTCATAGTTATGGGTTACAAAAATTCAGCCTAGGGTGGTTTAAGCCAAAAGAGGAATTTTCTGTGTTCACAAAATTGCAAACTCTTTGCAAAGCTAGTTTCATCCATGGCTTGATTCAGGTTAAAAAATACTACTTGAAAAAAGTCATTTCTCTCTGTTGATTCCACTCTTACCTGAACTGTCTTCTCATAGTTGACAAGATGACTGCCAGCAGTTCTATGAACTATACCCTTTCTAGTAGGAATTCAGCAGAAAAGAGTGATAGTTTTGTTTTAGCATTCCTGGCCAGGGTCTAGCTTCATTGCTTCTGATTGGGTCCTTGCTCAGAGCAAATCATTGGAATATGATTTGGTAACTGGAGTATGATTTGGTAATTGGTCTAGATCTCAATCATGTATTCTAATCCTGAGCTAGGATGGAGTTGACACTAGAAAAATACGTGATCTGGGAATGGAGAGGTGGTTGGTTTCCTAAATGGGAATTAGAAATATGTTAGCAGAAGAAGGATGAATGAATGCTAGATGGCAAAAAATAACAAATCTCTCTTTATTTACCTAGCTTAGAAACAAAATGAAACACATCAGGAATAAAAACCAAAAACACTAAACTAGATCCCCAAATGAATGTTAAACTTTGCAAGAGGATCTCGTGACATTGAGCAGCAAAGCTGTTTGAGTCCCCAACTCTTTCTGCCTTCTGTCACAGTGAGGGAATTTAGATATTTTTCAAGAAGTCTGTTCTTCCTTTGTCACCAGTAAATGTTTGCTGTAAGAATTCTCCTGAAAAATCTTCTCATCAGGATTAAAGACCGGTCATTCATTGTGCTGGTGTTCTGGTGTTCCTGGACCCTTCTCTTAAAACGATTTTCTCACCCTGAGCAGGTACTACTTTTCTGTGCTATATTAGAGTCTAAGGACAATGAGCCTTTCGTGTGGAAGATGATACTTCTTGCTCCTTACTTGGCGTTTCCCATGATGTGAGATTGAGTTCTGAGTGTACTTTACAATTGCCTTTTAAACTTCCAAGCCTCAGCATTTTAGGATTAGACCATTAGAATTTTTATAACATTCTTGTGCTACAACTTAATCTCTGATTAAATACTTCATTCACATCATGCTCCATTACATCTTTTGTAAATCTTTTGATTGGATTATAAACACTTTTCTTTATGATTTTTCCATATAACAGTGTAACCTTCCAATTAGACTTTCCCTTCCACCTTAACTAAGTAAATTAAGCTTATAAAGTTATTTCCTTGGCTTCGCTTATTGGTAGATTGCCCAGTCTTTACCTCAGTTGCTGTTCTCTTGGCATCTCTCCCAGTTTTATTTCCCTTTGGTCAGTTAGGCCTACCTTCATGCACTGTATTTTTATACTGTACATTCCTCTCTGGGCAGACTGCCTGTCAGTGGCAGATCTGTAGTGAACCCCCCATCTCTGTTATAAACCTGATCCATTATGCAGAACCAGTGTTATTTGGAGTGTAGTTTGGTGGACATACCCTTGGATGCAGACGGAGCCAGAAGGCCAAGGCTTTAGTGCCTGGGTTGCTCCTTACTAGCTGTGTGACCTTGAAAACATTGTGTAACTCTTCTGATCTTCAGATTCTTAATCCTGAAGTGGGTCTAGTATAATATTACTTGTTTTATCTACCTCAGTGTTTTCTTGTGAGGAACAAAAGAGACGATGAATGTGAATGCATTTTGTAAACTGGACAGTTCTAGAAAAGTGTAAATTGCTTTTTTTTTAAATTATTGTTAAGGTAAAAACTTAAAACAATTTTTAGTTTTTAATTTATAATGAGTTAAGAAATTTGTGGTATTTGTTGAAATTAGTGGATTCTCTCCAGCTTTAGAAAAACAGTAAAGTCTTGTTAAAAATATTAGGAAATGAGGAAATGTACAGAAGTTATCACAAAATGGAAATTGAACTCTTTAGGTGGCAGATATCTAATTTTAACAATTTTAGATAAAGTCCTATATACTTTTAACCAGAGTATGTCAATTTCCACCCCCTTTTAATTAAATAAACAAAGGAAAAAAATGAAAGTAATATGAGCACATGGTACAAATTCCAAACAATGCAAAAGGATATGAAAACAAAGTTGATGGTTCTGTACCCACCACTCAATTTTATTTCCCTAAGGTAATGTCAGCTAACAATTTCTTGTGGGTTCCTTCAGTATGTATGTATGTATGTATATGTTGTTTTTCACAAAGGATTCATACTATATATGGTGTTCTATACCTTGCCATTTTCTTTTTTTAACTACTGATTTATCTTTAGAGATCTTTCTGTTCCAGTACATCTGTATTTTTTTTCAGTCCCCTGGAAAAAATAAGTTTTAACTTTTTTTTGCTGTTATAAGCAAAATTTTTAGGAAACTTCTGTACATATACATTGGCATTCTTGTGTTGTTATGGTCATTGAGTACATTCTGAGAAATGGAATTACAGCGTCAAGGGTGATGTTCATTTTCAGTAACAATTTGGAGGGGTGGAATATGCTGGGAGACTCTGAAGCTACCTAAGTCATACTTGATTTTTTAGTGTTCAGGCAATTTCTGTTGTGGGGAAAAACACTGTAGGTAGGCCTGTTGCAGCCCAGTATCACTCCGAGACCAAAGTACATGCCAGGCAGTTTTAATTAGAGACTTACAGCCCAGAGAAAGATAGATGCCTGCGGGCAGCTGGTTGGGAAACCAAAGCCAGCATTCCGCTCCAAGTCCGAGAGAGAAAAGGGAAGAAGGCTTGTCAAGATGGCAGCATATAAAGTTGAGCAGAGTTCTGCAAGATTTGGTTACTACGGGATTTCAGCAGATTCTCGTGGGATTTGGTTCAGCAGAGAATCGTGAGCGTTGACCAGAGGAGGTGAGTTTTACCTTCTTTGACCTTTAATGTCTGTTTGGTCATGCAGGCAGCTGCGTACAGTAGCATGCCCTCAAAATGGAGGAGGGAGCTGGGCCGGGTCCTGCGTTCTTACCAGGCCTGAATCTCCCTAAATTATGAAAGATATATGAATTTAGCTTTTGGTGCCTTCCTGCTTCACTGTATTCTCTGATTCTTCTTCATCCTTCCTAATTTTGTCAAATGTCGCTTGAGTATTCATTATCAATTTTACCACAGAAATCAACTTTGGAATTTTTTTTACAATGTTGATGCAATTTTATTGATATATTATATATTCACATACCATGCAGCCATCCAAAGTGTACAATCCACTGGTTCATAGTATCATCATATAGCTGAGCTTTCGTCATCACAATCGACTTTCTTTTTCTTTTTGTGAAAAATAACATACAAAAAATCAATAAATTTCAAAGCACACTGCAACAATTAGTTGTAGGACAAATTTCAGAGTTTGATATGGATTAAAGTTCTACAATTTGAGGTTTTTTACAACTAGCTGCTCCAAGACACTGGAGACTAAAAGAAATATCAATATAATGATTCAGTGATCATGCTCATTTGTTAATTTGTTCTCTGTATAACTCCACCATCTCCTTTGATCATTTTCCCACTCTTTAGGGGTATTTGGGCTATGCCCACTCCAACTTCTTCATGATGAAAGGGGCTGTCAACAACATGGGATAGTGGGATGAAAGTAGTTGATGTTCTAGAGAAGCTGGCCCCTCTGTATTTCAGTACTTATCTGGTCTAGGAATCCATCTGGAGGTTGTAGGTTTCTAGAAAGTAATCCCAATGCGTGGAACCTTTGTAGAATCTCTTAAGAGCCCTCGGGTGTTCTTCAGGGTTGGCAGGAATGGTTTTGGTTGGAATTTGGCAAACTGTGATGGGTAGCAATGTCTAGCTGAAGCTTGCATAAGAGTTGCCCTCTTGACTCTGTTTGAACTCTCTCAGCCATTGGTACCCCATTTGTTACACTTCTTTTCCCCCTTCTGGTCAGGATCAGCTTTAGAATTTTAAGCAAGGCTAAGCAAGGTTGTAAGCTACTACTAAAGCTACTACTACCATATACTCCACATTAATTTTCCTACTTCTGGTCTTGGGCTCATGATTGTCAGAGTTTTCTTTCTAAAATTTAAGACATGATAATGTTACTTTTGTACTTAAAAATTTGTTGATGCATAAAACAAAGTTTGGCCCTAGCCTACCTTCCCAATTTCATTTTGCCTAAATTTCCCATACATATTAATACTAAGAACCATCCACTGGTAATGCTTCATATATTTTAATGCCCCATTGCTTTTCACTTGCCTAATATTTCCTTCCTTCTTTATTCACTTGAGAAGCTTTATTTATTCTTCAATAAGAGTCATCTAAAAAGTTATTTCCTCTGAGAAGCCTTCCCTGAGTGGGGAGAACGGTGAGGTGAAGGTGGCAAGACAGGCAAAAACTTTTTAAGGCCCTAAAAGTATGAATTTTATTTTAAGAGCACAATGCTCTTAAAGTTTGAGAGCTCTGATCCTGGACATTGACAAAAATTCATTAATGTAATTTGTTCTTTTATTTGTATGCTGTTTGGTGGGGTCACATTTCATTATTTTTCCATGTGAGTATAGTTCCTATGACTAACTTTGTCATAGCAGGCATCATTAGTATTGTAATTATTTACTCTTATGCCTTTCCCTTTCCACTAAATTTGGAGTGCCTTAAAAGCAGGGACGGTATAACAGGCGCTCAGTGAACTCTTGTTAGTGCCTATCTTCTATGGTTGTTTTGGGGTATTAAATGAATTGAAACTTGTAAAATGACTGCTATAGTAAGAACCCAACATACGTAAACTGTT
This sequence comes from Myrmecophaga tridactyla, assembly GCA_004026745.1. Classification (NCBI taxonomy): domain Eukaryota; kingdom Metazoa; phylum Chordata; class Mammalia; order Pilosa; family Myrmecophagidae; genus Myrmecophaga; species Myrmecophaga tridactyla. The sequence continues at coordinate 20,356 of PVIY010026047.1, forward strand.
GTTGTTGTCATCGTTGTTATCACTGGCTATATAAGTCCTGATTTGAGGATTATATGGTAATTTCTTGAGATACAGTTTCATTATTAAGAAAATTAAAATTCTTAGTTTTGTATGAACTTACAAAAACTTCACTTGAATTCATTTTTACTGACAAAAGCATTAAAGCAGTATGTGTATTTTAAAACAGTTTGTGCGTGTGCCCTTGAGACAAGTTGGTGGGTGCATTTTTATCAAAACCATATACAGTGACATTTTAATGTATCATATTATTATACTAATCATATGACTCCAGAAACAAAAGTAACCAGAGGTCTAAAGCCTATCAAAACCATCTTTTTGTTTTTGTGCAATGAGATTCTTTAAAAATTTGCCAGTGAATTCATGCCAAAATTGAAACCAGATGTAGACTTCCGTCTTTTAATGTATTAGTTCAGCTATAAAAAGTCTTGTTTTCATCCCCTATTGCTGACTATTTCATTCATAGTTTATTCTCTTTCTCACACCTTCCCTTTTTTTGTAAGCAGATTATAAAATGTGATTCAAATAATTTAAAAATGACATTGCCCCATTTGTATTATGACAAAAGTGAAATTAAACCCATAATGTGTTGAAGATGAAAGCCACAAATAAAGTACTTTCTAATAAACTTTTTCATTTGAAAGGATTCTTTACTAATACCACTGAAAGAAATGTTCTCTTGTGGTTTGAGAATGAATCTAAGAGTTTTACATCTTAGAATTGAAATCTTACATTACTTTCTTCTATATGAAGGAAATCCTGTCTTCTATGTTTTTTTCCTAAGGTTTCCAGTATAAACCTGATCTTTTTGAAATAGGTAATGGCAAGTCTGAACTGTTGCAGTGTTTTAATTAGAGAAATGAAAAAAGAAACCACTATGAATTTTATAAGATAATGAGAAGGGGTTCTCTCTGTTACCAAGTAGCGATCTCCCTACTTTTGGTAATTGGTTGTGCTTATATGTAAATGCAAATTGTTAAAAAGTTTTAAGGTTGTTTGGAAACAGAACCCCATCTAAGAAAATGACTGCCAGTTTCTTTATTTACTTTAAAAAAATTTACTCTTTAATAATAAAAAATATCAGCATGCCTAAGGGACATAAAATAATCATGATATAAACATCTAGATCATGGCCTGCTACATCGTTTCCATTAAATAATTATAAGTTCCTATCACCTCCTCCATTAGTGACACACAGTAATCGTAGACTGGCTTAAATCTTGATATAGACACATCTATCCTGCCCAAAGTTTACTTGACATTGGTATTTAAAAGAGACCAGGTAAATATTTATTCCTCTAAATTTGCAAAGACTTTGGTCCATCACTTTCCACCATTTTTCCCCCTTAATGGAAGAAAGAAAAACCAGGTTCTTACCTGGTTTCCCAGTGCCTTTTAAGAACTACATACTAATATTCTTCATTTAATTATTTGAGTTACTCCTTTGTTAGTCTTTCCTTTCCCTGAATTTTAAGCTATTTTTCTTATTCAAAGCCTTATTTTACTTTTGCTTTCTCTTCCCAAATTAATTACTCTTCCCTTTGTTTCCATTTCACTTTTTTTTCCTTTTTTTTTTACATGGGCAGGCACCGGGAATTGAACCCGGGTCCTCTGGCATGGCAGGTGAGCATTCTTGCCTGCTGAGCCACCGTGGCCCACCCCCATTTCACTTTGAAAATGTTTTTAATAGTAGTTTAATAATAAGTTTATAAGTCTACCTTTCATTGGAACTTCATGAGATTAGGTTAGAGATTTTCTTATTCAGCATCCTAGCAGGTGGTGTTTTTTTTTTTTTTTCCAGAGAATGCATGTTTTGTAGGGATTTTTGGGAAAATGCTTCTGCATTCTGAGATCACGTTTATATTTGGCTTATACTGTTCTTGTATGTCATACATGTGCTGTTATCCTCAGCAACAGTGTGTCCCATAGAGGATAATTTTTTAATTGGTACTTCATTGTTTTAATTTACTTTTCTCGGGTAACTAGTGCAGTTTAATATTTTCCATATATGTTAACCAGCTATTGGGGATTGAATCATATCCCCCACAAAAGCATGTTGAAGTCCTAACCACTGATCCTATGGGTATGAACCCATTTGTAAATAGGACCTTTGATGTTGTTATTAGTTAAGGCGTGCTCAGATTGAATGAGGGTGGACCTTAATCCACTTTAGCTGAAGTCCTTAAAAACAAAGGAAATTGTACAAGGAAAGAAGCCATGGGGTGCAGCCAGAAGCTGGAAGTCAACAGAACCCTGAAAAGAAAGAAGATGCTGCCATGTGTGCATTACCATGTGGTGGAAAAGCTAAGGAACCACAGATTGCTAGCCAGCCAGAGAGTATCGACTCTGAGGAAGCAAGCCTTCTAGCTAGCCTCTGAAACTGCAAGATAATAAATTCCTGTTGTTAAGCCAACCCATTGTATGGTATTTGTTTTAGCAGCCAGAAAATAAATTCATTTCTGTTTTCATTTTTGTGAATTATATATTCATTTCTTTTTCCTGTTTATTTATTGGAGTTTTATTGTTTTCTTGAAGGATTTATGTGAGCTCTTTATGGTTCTAAGTACTTTTAAACGTTAAAATCCTTACTGCATTTGCTGCAAATATTTTCCTCTTTTTTTATGCTTTTATTTTTTTTTGTAGGCAAAGCTAGTAAATTCCCATAGTACTTGATTGCTTTTTTTGATTAGAAACTATTCCTCCTGCCCTTGTACTTAATTTGATTTTCTTCTAGTTTTCATTTAAATTATTGATCCATATATTTGTTTTAGTGGCATTAAGCATCTAAATGTTTTAAATAAAATACTCATAATACTGTCTATAAAGTCCGCAGGACTACTTTTAGGTTCAGGTGAGTGTGCTTCCTTGTGGGTTTGTTAATAGGTATATGTGTTTTTTTTGGCTGACATACCGTTTACAGTAATCTAAATTTGAATGCTGATGTGGGGCAGGTGGTCTATAGCTTACACAGCAGAAGTTATATTCAGTTATACTGTTTATTTATTACTGGTAGCTGTTCTGATTAGTCATTGTCTTTTGCTGATTGTCAAATCTTTTGAATATCATCATTGGAACAAGCCCCGCAACACCCTATTTTCTTATATTGAGACTAGATCATATACCCATGTTTGTGACTTCTGGCGGTGGTGTGATGGGAGTATTGTCTGTAGAGTCAGAAGACATGGGTTCACATATGGGCTTGGCCACTTAGAAGTTGTGTGACATTCAGCAGGTCACTGAATGACCTGAATTTGTTACCTAATTTATAAAATGGGGATAATATTTACCTACCTAACTTAATTGTTGTAAGAATCCTATATAGTACTCTTTATAAACTGTAGAGTAATATAAAAATTTAAGACATTATGCCTCTATACTCTAGAAAATTTTTCATTTGTTTATTGTTTAAAGTGATTTTATTGAGGAATAGAAACTTTTCATTTCATAATTGAAGTTAAAAGACTTCAGTTACAATGCACGTTAACACATTTTGTCCTTAATATACAGATGGGTTGTTAAACTAATTTGTGTACTACAAATAATTTTAAATTTAGATCTGTCCTGGCATGATTGGATAGTATATTATTATTTTTTTTTAATTAGGGGAGGCTATGAAGTGAAAAAGAGGATTTTGACCTCTAGATGTAGAAGAAGGGGTTATTACCAAAGAGAGAAAAGCCTGACAAAAGAGGGGCTTTTTAAACATTGCACGTTTGCTTCAGGTCTGCCCTCTTCACCTTTATGGTTCAGAAGTAAATATAGGCTGTGCCTTGAGGCATTACTGTTATGTGAGCCACCTAAGTGCTGAGACGGTTTCCTCACCACTATATATACACGCAGCATCTTGAATAGACTTTGTAGAGTAGACCCAGGGAAGTAGATATTTGTTGAATGAATAGAGGAATGTCCAAATTCATGTGAATTTGTTTAGTTGCTAAAAAAGTCTATTTTCTCATGCATATCTTTTGTTAATATATTCTAGAATCTATGGAGTTGGAATGAAACTTTGAAGCCATACTGCAAAGCCAGACAGAGAATCAATATAATATCTGACAAATTTTCCCTTGCCTCTTTGTGGACTTTTCCAGTGACATATGTTTTATGGCACTGAAATCAGACATATCCTAAGATCTTGAAGTGTTGTGGGTCTTTAATTCTGAACTTTCTCTAGTATACCTCTAAAATATAGAGTACAGGAGCAGAAATAAAAAGTTAATAGAAGGTTAGAGAATTATTGTTTGGAAATATTGGACTGTTAAGAGGATAAAAACAGAAGTCTAGGAACTGAAAAGGTCAACATTGAAGTAATATTAATATATATTAATAACATAGTTTTATGGAATGGTGCTGTTTTTGCAGTATTCCAGGCTCTTTTAAGCTCTATATAAGGAGCAGAGAATGGGAGAGAGGGTAAAACCCAATCACGTATGACAGTCCCATCACCTTACACAACTACTCCAGTGGAGCAATGTGATGGCCCCAAATACTTCTACCTCCCATTCCCCACTTTGACTGCAAACCACTAATTTGGAAAGATTGAGAACATCAAATGTGAATGTTTCTTTTCACATCTACAAGTCTGTACCCACTCATTCATTATTTATTGAGTGCTAACTCTATGCCTAGCATGGTTCCAGATGTTCAGGATATATCAGTGAACAAAACAAAGTTCCTCGCATTTGTGAATCTTTTCTTCGTGCAGCACTTTCCAAAGAAATATAACTGTGGTGGTGTAAAAGTATTGAGTACCCCAGAAAAGTCATATCCTTTAATCCTGATTCTGTATTGTAGGGTAGAAATCTTTGATTAGATTGTTTCCTTGAAAATTGACCCACTTAATTGTAGGTTTGGTTTTCTGATTAGATGGAGATGTGACTCCAACCATTCAAGGTAGGTCTTGATTAATATACTGGAGTCCTTTAAGAGTCAGAGACATTTAAAGATATTTGGAGTGGTGACAGAGAGAGCAGATGCCTAGACATGGATGTTTGGAGATGCAGAGCCCAGCAGATGTCACCATATGCCTTCCCATGAAGCAAGCCAGAACCCAGAGTTGTGTCCTGAGTGAACTAAGTGAAGTCCCCAGATGCTTAGAGAGAAACTTCTGACATCAGAAGCTGTAAGCAACAGAACCAGGAACAAGTACAAGCAGACGTCAGCCATGTACCTTCCCATGTGACAGACATGGGCCTTTCTTGAGTCAAGGTATCTTTCTCTGGATGCCTTAGTTTGGACATTTTTATGGTCATAGAACTGTAAACTTGTAACTTAATAAATTCCCTTTTTAAAAGCCATTCCAATTCTGGTATATTGCATTCTGGCAGCATTTAGCAAACCAGTGCAATAACATATAGTTATAATAATATAACATAATAATAATAATAATAACATAATAATCCACATATATATATTAAAATTTTTCTTGTATCCACATTTAACAAGTAGAAGACATGGTGAGATTAATTTTATAATATATTTAACCCATATGTCAAAAATATTTCAACATGTAATTAATGTAAACTTATTAATGAGATATCCTGCATTCTTCTTTTTTTTGTACTATATCTTGAACATCAGTGTATATCTTCCATTTATAGCATATTTCATTTTGGGCCAGTCATGTTTCAGGAGTACTCCATAGTCACATGTGGTTAGTGGCTACTGTAGCAGAGAGTACAGCATTCACAGAATAGTGCTTGCTTTCTTTAGACTGTTCATTTAGACCATTCTTGTCCAAGATAGAGAGCAAGTTTCTGGAAGTACCAGAATCTTTAAGAAATCCAGACTCCTTACTGTGATCTGTAAAGCCTTATAGGATCTGGTCCTTGTCTGTCCTTTCAATGTCATCTAGAACTAGTCTCTTCCTGGCTCATTCTACTTCAGTGTTTTTCTCCAACTCAAATGTGATTGGCTTTTTCTTGTACCAAGATGTTTTTACCTGTTGTTTTGACCTTTTTGAGAATGCTGTGTACCCACATCTTATGGTTGGCTCCCTCCTATCATTCAGATATCAGCAAAAATATCTCCCAGAAAGACCTTCTATAAGGCCTAATCTGAAATAACTCCATTTTGTATCAATAGCCCTCTATTTTGTTGTCCACACAGCAGTTTTCACTTACATTTTCTTGTGTTTCCTCATTTTCTGTCAAATTGTCATCCACTTGTTTCTTACCCTGTAGAATATAAGCTCCACAAGAGCAAGGGCCCTGCCTGTCTTGTTCACTGCTGTGTGCTCAGCATTTAGAGCAATTCCTGGCACATAATTGATGCTTTTTGATATACATTTATTGAGTGAATAAATAGCATTCTGCATCAGGTATCTTGCACTGGAGTGGATTTATCAAGTAAAATTCTTAGACTACCACTGAGAGGAGTATAGGGTTGAGTAATGGCTTAGAGTGGTCTGAGGGTCTTTATATCTGGGAAGAGTTAGGGGAAGTTGGTACTTCACAGGCTGGAGGAAGGAGATCCACATTCTTCCTTAATCAGATAGGATATCAGTGTTTTTTAGTGCAAGGAGATCCAAATAAAATTCCTGTGGGAGAAAACTGTGAAATCAAGAATATTGTTCCTGAGTCTAGGTACAGAGATTGCTTAGCTCAGCTTTCTGGGTTTCTCTTTCCAGATATTGCCCAGTTCTCCTCTGGAGATATGGCTGGAAAATCAGATGACCTTGAGCTGTATTCCTATGCCTAGGAACTTTTTTGGGACTGGTGGTGGCAAAAGCAAGCTCCTTCATCTATTTTCATACTTCTACATAGTTTTTATTTTTTTTACACTATCAACTTGTATGGTCTATCTTGCCTTTCTCCCATTGATAGATATTTGAACGTTTCTGTCTCTCTCTCTTTTTTCTCTCTCATATAAGGCAGTGTCCTCTGTCTTTGTATAAATTGGCATTTACCTGCTCCCTCCAGTTCATTACTGTAGATTATATTGGCTGGTAGTGTTTGTGGTGAGAAGTGGGTTTTATTATTCTGAGGTTTTGAAATCACTTGGATGTATTTAAACAGTCAGGATGTTTTCAATTAAAATAAGTGCTTTCATAGAGTGCAGTTGATCAAGGTTTGTCAAGAGAGATGATACAGCACGGTGGTTAAAAGCATGGATTATATGTTCTGATGGGGCTCACATCTTGGATCCATCACTTGTGTGTGCCCAGGAGGAGGTTTCTCTATGCAATAACTCCTTTGTCAAATAGTGATAATAATTGTATCTGCCTCAGAGGGTTGTTGTAGAGATTAAATGAGGTAATGCATGCAAGATTCTTAGCACAATACCAGGTACAAATAGAACTGATTCTGCTGCAACAGTTGCTAAGACATATTTACCTCCCTCTCCTCTGCTGCTTGACCTTCCGCTTTTCTCTTCTTCTCCTTTTTCTTCCTCTGGCAGCCTTTGCTTGTGTTTCCCTTTTCCTAGTTCTCCTCTGGCATTTTCTTTTCTGAGTTTTTATTATTAGGGTCAGAAATCCAGAGCTTGGGTGGGTTAGGAGTTACTTGACTGGATCAGGATGCATGGCACTAGTATAAGCATTTCATGCAGGAGATGCCTAACAAGCCGCCTTTCCTTACTTCCTTCCTGTTGTGTAAAACTGTTTTTATTCTCATAAAGAATTGGAGACATTCAGGAAAGTGTCTGAATTTACTTTTTTTGGGACAGATAGCAGAAATATTGCCATTTTAGTGTTAGAAGATGGGGAAAAGAGTGATTTCTTAGGGTTATGCTGATTTTTTTTGGAATAAGGTATGTGTTGTATTAATGATGTTGGTAATTTTAAAGAAAGGAAATTTAATCATTCTTTCCTCAGGATGATGTCAGCATGTAGTAAGAGTGACAGAGAACATTTGTATGGAAAAAAGTAGTTTTTGGTTATTTATCCTACACATTTTTCAAAGAGGTTTAATGATCTTAAGAAAAAAACACTTGCTCTCTTGTAAGAGTTCATCTAATGTGATGTTTTGTTCTGGATTTTAAAATATTGCTTTCCAGTTAACAGAAGATGAAATTGCAACCATTCTTAAGTCTACATTGAAAGGACTAGAATATTTGCACTTTATGAGAAAAATACACAGAGATATAAAAGCTGGAAATATTCTCCTCAATACAGAAGGACATGCAAAGTTGGCAGATTTTGGAGTGGCTGGTCAGTTAACGGTAAGTACAATAATTTTGGAAACACTTTCAATTTATTTGTCCAGGTTTGATTGTCTCAACTTTTTTAGGGGTAGGGGAAGGAGGAAAAATGCATAAGTTCATGGTTCTTGTGGAGACACAGCCGTAATTTGAATATTATGTTACTTTTATTTACTTTAAGATATTGAGTAAATATGAAAATTTTTCTTGTCATCCAAATGCTTAAGTGTTCTAGAAGGGAGGCTACATTGGTTCATTTCTGTAGCTTTTATTACAAGAGTAGTATCTTTAATGACTTTTTAATGAATGTAGTAGAGTAAGCTACGTGTGGACACCTGGCTATTTCAGAATTTAAAATTCTTAAATATGCAGTATCATAACTAGTTGAAATTTTAGGAAAATAAATGGTTAATTTCATATATAACCTGTAATATTTGAGGCTTTAGCATATGTATTTTAGAGAATATGTTGGCATACAGATTTCCTTTGTAGTGATCATGTTTGTGTAATATTATTGCAGGATACAATGGCAAAGCGCAATACTGTGATAGGAACTCCATTTTGGATGGCTCCTGAGGTAATTCAAGAAATAGGTTATAACTGTGTGGCAGACATCTGGTCCCTTGGCATCACTTCTATAGAAATGGCTGAAGGAAAACCTCCTTATGCTGATATACATCCAATGAGGGTAAGAAAATTATGGTTTGCTGAAAATGTTGATGTTGTAAATGTTGCAGTTTTGTAATGTCATTGTAAGTAAAAATGAAGTAAAGTGAATTCATCTGAATTTAGATTCTGTTAGAAATTTGCAAAAATTATGTTAGTAACTTAACTTCTCTCCCCTTCTACATCATTAATGGTTAAAGAAGTGAAGGCTTTTCTCTCTATCATCACTGTTCTCCTCCCCAAAAATGTATCTGTAAAATTTTCCTTTGCTTTTCAGTAGAAGAGAGGGTTGGCAAATCTTGTACATTCTTTAGTTCATTGTTTTCTCAGTGTGCCAATGAAGGAGTTAAAGGAAATCAATTTTCACTTTTCTACCCACCCTGCAAATTCTATGTTTCTGTGGTTGTTTCTACTTTTTGTTTTTCTCTGTGCTGAGATTGATACTATAAAATCTTGATTTCTAATATTGTTATGTATCTGTATACACTTAGGCTTATTTCTTTAGTTGGTGCTTATCAAAAAAATGGAATTCCTTTTTTGAACATTAAACACTTTTGTAAACTCCTTTTCTGGGGTGATTTTTGAGTTTGAAATGTATACCTTGCACATTGAAGTGTAAATGCTTATGCTTTAGGGTTCATGATTATATTAGTTTCCTAAGGCTGCTGAAATAAAGTGCCACAAGCTGGCTGACTTAAAACCCAGGCATTTTTTCTTTCACAGTTCTGGAAATGAGAAGTCCAAAATCAAGGCATCAGCAGCAGGGCCATGCTTCCTCTGAAGGTTCTAGGGAAGAATTCTTCCTTGCCTCTTCCTAGTTTCTGGTTGCCCCAGGCATTTCTTAGCTTATGGAAAATGAAAATCTTCATTTCACATAGTGTTCTCTTCTCTGTATCTGAGTCTATAATCTTCTTATGAAGACCCCAGCCATATTAGATAAGGACCCACTCTAATTTCAGTGTGACCTCATCTGAACTCGATTATATTTGCAAAGGCCAAATAAGGTCAGATTTATAGATACTGGGAGTTAAGGATTAGTATATTCTTTTGGGGACAACTTTCGACCCATAACAGTGATGATGTAATTTCTAGGTTTATTAATATGTGAATCTCAAATTTATAATAGATAAGTACATTTATTTTTGTAGACTTATTGCCCTCTAGTGGCTATAATCCCTCAAGAAGAGAGGATTTAGGAGTGAAGAGAGAAGAATGTTTGTGTAGAGTGGGCATCAGAGTGACTGGAGAAATGTGTGTAAGAAATATATGGGAGGAAAAAGAAATAGGACTGTAATATTTTGGAATATCTGCAGAGGAATAAGTTGGAATTACCAGAAATTAAAATGCTATTGTGGGATGAGCTTCAATAATATAGGTAGCAGTACTATATGGAAAATATTGAATACTCTTAACTGGCTTATTAAAAAACTTTGAAGGCTTCTTGAGTAATTCAGTTGTATACAGTATGTGTCACCTTCCTTATGTATATAAATTCCTATTGCTAAAGTGAAAAATAAAAATAACATGAATTATCTATTTTAAAACATCATGAAAAATAACATGACCAGCATAAAATCAGGAATATAAATTTGTATTTATTCTCTGTTTATTAGTTATCTGTGGTGCTTTTAGTTAAGATGCTCTTTGGGTGACACTCAAACCATGTATATTTCAGTTTGAGTTGGTAAGGTTAACTAAATTATGTAAGGCAACTTAACTAAGTTTCAGAGCTGTGCTTTAACCCAGGTCTTACATTATTTCAGTTCTGTTTCTTCCCTGTGTAAATCTTAGTTTTCTAACATATTAAATTTAACCCAGTACTAATCTCTATAGCAGATAGCAAAGAATTATGAATGATGGCCATGGCCCCTGCCTTCAAGAATCTTAAAATCTCACTTAAGAGTTTGAATTAATATATATGAAATAGTAAAAATAGATTTTCTGTTTTTAAGTAGAAAATACTTATAAGAAAATTGGGGCCTACATTGTTAGCTTTTATAGCAGTTACATTTAGTTCAGAGTTGTTAATATTATTTCTAGATTTTGAGATGCTGGGCTATATATGTATAAACTGGTATCTTGCTGAGACTTTGGCTACCTGTGTGACACCTAAGACTCAGATTTGGAGTTCTGCAGCTCTGAAGGTCAGCATTGCTACATACAGCAACTGTTAAAGAAACAAAAAGAGATCAGGCCTTCAGTTAGAGATAAGAATGAAGCCAATCGGGTCGGGACTAAGGTAAATCAGAATACAGGGACAAGATTGACATCATTGGTATTTTAAAACTTCACCTACTATATGAGACCAAAGGAAGAAAGGTTTATGTTGCCTAAAACCTAAATTTTCTGTAGCACATAATCTGACTCAGTGTGTCTGGATAGCTCATTTCAACAACCCAAGCACATGGAGCTGAGATTGGAAGTGAGGGCCTGTAATACTGTGTAGCTTAACATAATATCCAGATACATCCCAAAGTATGTTGAGCAGATAATTAAAAAGTATTGGCAAAGTCCCTTGAGGGATGGGAGAAAAAAATATGTAACTATTAAGCTTTACCACCAGGGAAATCTCTGATACTGTCTCAAACATTAGGGACTCCTAAGTCATTAGGTCAAGCCCTTGATCTTGTGAGGCCTGTGAGCTTATTTCTGTAGCGAAGAAGCTAAGGCTATCTATAGTTATGCCCCAGAGTTACTTCCAGAAAACCTATTTTGTTGCTTAGCTGTGGCCTCTCTCTCTAAGCCCAGCTCTGCAAGTAAATTCATTACCTTTCCTCCTTTGTGGGACATGATATCCAGGGGTGAAAGTCTACCTGGCGATGTGACACATGACTCCCAGGGATAAGCCTGGCCCTGACACAGTGGGATTGACAATGCCTTCCTGACCAAAAGGGGGAAAAGAAATGTAACAAAAAATATATCAGTGCTGGGCGGGCCAAGGTGGCTCAGGGAGCAGAGTTCTTGCCTGCCATGCCAACCTGGGTTCGATTCCTGGTACCTGCCCATGCGGGGAAAAAAAAAAATATATATATATATATATATCAGTGGCTGTGCCAGTTTGAAAATATTATGTACCCCAGAAAAGCCATGTTTTAATCTTGATTCAGTCCAGTGGAGGCAGTTGTTTCTTTTAATCCTGATTCAAGAATGTTGGTTGGAATCTTTTGATTAGATTTTCTCCATGGAGATGTGACGTACCCAATTATGGATATTAACTTTTAATTAGATGGAGATGTGACTCCACCCATTCCAGGAGGGTATTGACTAGTTTACTGGAATCCCTTAAAAGAGGAAACATTTTGGAAAGAGAGCCAGAAACAACAGAAATGAGAGAAATGACAGAAGCCTTAGAGCTGACAGAAACTTTATAACAGAGCTGATACAGATGCAGACATGTGGAGAACAGAGACATGGATGCTTGGAGATGCTTGGAGCTCAGCAGACGTTGCCATGAGATGTTAAGCAAACCAGAATTTGGAGAGGCAGATGCCAGCCATATGACTACCCAGCTGACAAAGGTGTTCCTAACCCATGGACCCTCTCTGAATTAAGTTAACCTCTTGTTGGTGCCGTAATTTGGGCATTTTCTTTGCCTTAGACCGTAAGCTTGTAATTTATTAAATTCCCCTTTTTGAAAGCTGTTCCGCATTCTGGCAGCTTGCAAACTTAACACAGTAGCTAAAAAAGTTCAAATAGATTTGAGAGGCTGTTCTGGAGGCTACTCTTATGTAGCTTCAACTAGATATTGCTAATTACCAGCATTTGCCAAACCCCAACCAAAACCTTTTCTGTCAACCTAAAAAACATTTAGGGTGTTTTATGAGGTTCTACAAAGGTTTCACAAAGTAAGATTACTTTTCAGAAACCTACATTCTCCAGATAGGTTTCTAGGCCAGATTAAGCCCTGAAATCTAGAGGAGCCAGCCTCTCCAAGAACATCAATTATTTCCATCTCCCTATCCCATATTATCAACAGTGTTTTCCTACATGGGAAAGTCAGTCTCCAGTGTCTTGGAGCAGCTAGGAGGATAAACCTAAAATTGTGAAATTGTAACCCATGCCAAACTCTGAAATTTGTTCTATAACTACTTGTTACAATGTACTTTGAAATTTACTGCTTTTTTGTATATATGTTATATTTCACAATAAAAAAGGTTAAAAAAAAAGATTTGAAGATAGTATCTCTTTAAAAAAAAAAACAAAGAAAACAGTATTGCAAACATCCAAGGATGTTTTGCTCACTTTTTCCCACCAACTTATATCCTCCCCATTTTTCAAGTCCCAACCCAGACTTTTTCCATGTAGAGCTTTCCTTGGCAGGCACCACCTAAGTGGATTTCTCTTTTTCCTCATAACTTGTATATAAGCAATTCTTGACTCTAAAACTATATCATGTTTATAAATGCACAAGGCAATATTTGGTAAACTATCCAAAGAACTGTAATTTGCTACTTCAATTATATTATCATTTTTCTGCTTTTCTCATGTTTGTGAACTATCTTACGAATTGGAGTTTGAACTGCAAATATTGGGAAGCTGTCAAAGTCATGTGGCAGATGCAGGTTTTCCAAATTTGAATCTTCACGTGAAAGCTCACATTGGCACAAATACTGTCCATTATTTTCCTTGAAATGATATGTTCAGTTAGTTCATTTTTGGGAAGATATTTGCCAGAAAGCCAAGTCTGAATAACCATAATTCTCTAAAGAACTTGAAAAAATTCCTTGAAAAAATGCCTAGTTCATGTTTCAACTCTGTCACACAAGTGCTTTTCCTCAAGATAATCATTGTTCTTCGGTATGCAGAGGGAGTGCATTATTCATGCTTCCCATTTGTCACACAGAATATTAAAAATAATGTACTCATTTATTAAAATTAATACTTTTTACTCTTCATGAGGGTTTAGAATGGTTTGTTGGAGGAGAGAAGGAAAATTACTGAGGGACCAGCTAAAGTTGGAAAATGAGGATTTATAATTTCATCAGTCCTGGTTTGGGGGCTTTCCTCTAGCAGTGCTCAGCAGGGGAATGAAGTGCATTATTCTTGTTCCAGAGTTTGAGCTTTAATGCATGAGTGTCTTGGAACAGTGTGAATTTAATGGATGCTGATGACAGGTTCAGGTGGTCACCAGTGGCTGGAAGGAGAGTAGAGTATAAGAAAATGGAGGGATCTGGAGCCACACAAGTGTTCTTTGCTCTCTCTGCATAGCAGTCACCTGAGGAGCATTGAAAAAATTCTGGCACCTGAGCCCTTCCTCAAACCAATTAAATCAGAGTCGCAGTCTTCATTGACGTTAGAGAGCAGATAAAGTGGTAGCTAAGGTATGAGAAAGCTGATAGGATAGGACACTGCTCTGTGAGTGAAACAGTGAAGTTTTCTTTTCTGATTTTATTTTGTGATAATTTTTTAAAAGCTTTATAGAGTCTTTATCTTTCTGTTTTGAATAATTGCTTTTCCCCTTATCCCAAATGAGTTAATAAATTTCATAATTTTTATATGCTTGACTGAGATCCATGAGATAAAATTATGATTTCCCAACCCAAAGAGAAAAAAGCTTTAGACATACCTAAAGGCTCTGATTAAATTATTTTGTATTTTCTGGAATACGAGTGCCTAAATCCTTTTTTATTAACAAAATGATAGCTTGGTAAAATTTTTAGTCAGTTTTTAATAAATTCTTAATGATTTGTGACTTTCCATGTGTGCTTTTTTTATGTTTTCTTAGGCAACATTCCACCAAGCTGCTAGTTTTCGAAAAGTTCTAGGACCATGCATGATGCTTCAGTATTGACAACAGTTTTTGTTTTAAAACCAGAATCAGGTTGGAATGTGACTTTTTAAAAAGCTAAAATTTATGCTTTATGCATATTTGTAAAACAATATCTTGGAGTCCCATTTCCTTTATTCTGTTTGATTACACTTTTGTTAAAAAGTAAATTTATAGATCAATTGATGAAACTTCAGGTTTTAGTAAAAGTAAAAACAAAAAAGGAAACTTGTCTTTTTACTCAAGACTTTGTGGAAGAGAAAGTTTTTTTTTTAAGGGGATGAAAATAGATATTTAGAGGGATTATATTATTCATTAAGATCATGCAACTTATAAGTAGCCCACCTGAGTTATGAACTTAAGCTAGCCCATGCTCTTGCCCAGATGCCAAGGAAGTATATTCTTTTTATTTATATCTTAACTCTATGCAAAAGGAGAAATGAGTAGCAAGAAGAAGAAATGTACAAACCATGTAATCTTATCATAACTATTATTTGAAACTGAGAACCCCCAAAGTTTTCTAGGGTGGCAGGAAATATGGACGGATTTCAATTTTTTTTGTGTTGTTCTCCACCCCACTTTTTTTTTTTTTTTTTTTTTTTACATAATAGCTGAAGTAAATACTCTGGTATGTGCAAGGTATAAACAGACATTTGGGAAAAAAAATCACTGCTTATTAGTCTAAATTGAAAAATAAAACACACTTATGGTAGCTTTCCTGCCCATTGGAAATGAGAATAAGAAATCATATGGCACTACTCTTTTACAACCACATATATTCCTAATCCAACATGATTTCTTCAAAAAAAAAAAAAGAGGTACAAAATAGTAGTTATATCCATGTCTAAGAAGTGAAAATGAGGTGAATATTTTTAGTAAAAATAAGAACCACCAAAAAAAGAAATGAATCCTTTTTTCTGCCCAATTAATAATAAAATAAGAAAATTCAGTTGAGAAATTCTGAAAGTCTGGACTGGAGTT
>PVIY010026048.1:0-35896 GCA_004026745.1 Myrmecophaga tridactyla
AAGAAAACTACAGACCAATCTCTCTAATGAATATAGATGCAAAAATCCTCAACAAAATTCTAGCAAATCGAATCCAGCAACACATTAAAAGAATTATATATCATGACCAAGTAGGATTCATCCCAGGTATGCAAGGATGGTTCAACATAAGAAAATCAATTAATGTAATACACCATATCAACAAATCAAAGCAGAAAAACCACATGATCATCTGGATTGATGCACAAAAGGCATTTGACAAAATTCAACATCCTTTCCTGCTGAAAACACTTCAAGGATAGGAATAGAAGGGAACTTCCTTAAAATGATAAAGGGAATATATGAAAAACCCACAGCTAATATCATCCTCAATGAGGAAAAACTGAAAACTTTCCCCCTAAGATCAGGAACAAGACAAGGATGTCCACTATCACCACTGTTATTCAACATTGTGTTGGAAGTTCTAGCCAGAGCAATTAGACAAGAAAAAGAAACACAAAGCATCAAAATTGGAAAGGAAGAAGTAAAACTCTCACTGTTTGCAGATGATATGATATTATATGTCAAAAACCCTGAAAAATCCACAGCAAAACTACTAAAGTTAATAAACACGTACAGCAAAGTGGCACTGTACAAGATCAACACTCAAAAATCTGTAGTGCTTCTATATACTAGTAATGAACAATCTGAGGGGGAAATCAAGAAATGAATTCCATTTATAACTGCAACCAATAGAATAAAATATTTAGGAATAAATTTAACTAAAGAGACAAAAGACTTATGCAAAGAAAACTATAAGAAATTGTTAAAAAAATCACAGGAGACCTAAATAGATGGAAGGGCATACCGTGTTCATGGGTTGCAAGACTAAATATAGTTAAGATGTCAATTCTACCTAAATTTATTGACAGATTCAATGCAATACCAATCAAAATCCCAACAACTTACTTTTCAGAAATAGAAATCCAATAAGCAAATTTATCTGGAAGGGCAGAGTGCCCCGAATAGCTAAAAGAATCCTGAGGGGAAAAAAATGAAGCTGGAGGTCTCATGGTGCCTGACTTTAAGGCATATTATGACACTACACTGGTCAAAACAGCATGGTACTGGCATAAAGATAGATATATTGACCAATGGAATTGAATAGAGTGTTTAGATATAGACCCTCTCATCTATGGACAATTGATCTTTGATAAGGCAGTCAAGCCAACTCACCTGGGACAGAACAGTCTCTTCAATAAATGGTGCCTAGAGAACTGGATATCCATATGCAAAAGAATGAAAGAGGATCCATATCTCACACCCTATACAAAAGTTACTCAAAATGGATCAAAGACCTAAACATTAAGTCTAAGACCATAAAACAGTTAGAAGAAAATGTAGGAAAATATCTTATAAATCTTATACTTGGAGGCAGTTTTATCGACCTTACATCCAAAGCAAGAGCACTGAAGAAAGAAATAAATAGGAACTCCTGAAAATTAAATACTTTTGTGCATCAAAGAATTTCATCAAGAAAGTAAAAAGACAGCCCACACAATGGGAGACAATATTTGGAAATGACATATCAGATAAATTTCTAGTATCCAGAATTTATAAAGAGATTGTTCAACTCAACAACAAAAAGACAGCCAATCCAATTACAAAATGGGAAAATGACTTGAACAGACAATTCTCAGAAGAGGAAATACAAATGGCCAAAAAGCACATGAAGAGATGCTCAACTTCCCTGGCCATTAGAGAAATGCAAATCAAAACCACAATGAGATATCAACTCACACACACCAGAATGGCTATTATCAATAAAACAGAAAATGACAAGCGCTGGAGAGGATGTGGAGAAAGAGGCACACTTATCCACTGTCGGTGGGAATGTCAAATGGTGCAACCACTGTGGAAGGCAGTTTGGCGGTTCCTCAAAAAGCTGAATATAGAATTGCCATATGACCCGGCAATACCTTTGCTAGATATCTACTCAAAGGACATAAGGGCAAAGACACAAATGGACATTTGCACACCAATGTTTATAGCAGCATTATTTACAATTGCAAGGAGATGGAAACATCCAAAATGTCCATCAACAGACGAGTGACTAAACAAATTGTGGTATATGCATACGATGGAGTTTTATGCAGCTGTAAGACTGAATAAAGTTATGAAGTATGTAACAACACGGATGAACCTTGAGGACATTATGCTGAATGAGATTAGCCAAAAACAAAAGGACAAAGTACTGTATGGTCTCACTGATATGAACTGACATTAGTGAATAAACTTGGAATATTTCGTTGGTAACAGAGACCACCAGGAGATAGAAATAGGGTAAGATATTGGGTAATTGGAGCTGAAGGGATACAGATTGTGCAACAGAACTGAATAGAAAAACTCAGAAATGGACAGCACAGTACTACATAACTGTAATACAATTGTGTTAAAATACTGAACGAAGCTGCATGTGAAAATGATAGAGGGAGGAGGGCTGGGGGCATAAATGAAATCAGAAAGAAAGATGGACATTAAAGATTGAGATAGTATAATCTAGGAATGTCTAGAGTGTATAATAATAGTGGCTAAATGTACAAATTTTAAAAATGTTTATGCATGAGGAAGAACAAAGGAATGTCATTACTGCAGGGTGCTGAATATAGATGGTAATTAATATTTTAAAATTTCAACTTATGTGTGAGACTAAAGCAAAAAATGTCTATTTGGTACAAAATTTATGTTTTGACTAGTGCATTTCCTAATATAACTTATGTAGACAGCTTGACTGAACACCATAAGTACTTGGAACCTCAGGTAGTTCATGAGATTTTGTTGGTTTGTCCAGAATGATTCCCCCATAAATCCCAGAGTGATTCAAACAGTGAATAAAAAAGTATTTGCAAAGTCCCTTTCAGGGAATGGTGAGAACGGGGGAAAATTCAACCTCCCCAAGTTGAATTCTTGATATTCTCACAAGCAGTGTGGACAACCAAAGCTATACGCAAAGCCCCCTGTCTTGGGGTTTGTTCATATGAAACTTAACCCCACAAAGGATAGGTCAAGTCTACTTAAAATTTAGGCCTAAGAGTCACCCCCAAGAGAGCCTCTTTTGTTGCTCAGATATGGCCTCTCTCTCCAGCCAACACAACAAGAAATCTCACCACCATCCCTCTGTCCACGTGGGACATGACTCCCAGGGGAGTGGACCTTCCTGGCAATATGGGACAGAAATCCTACAATGAGCTGAGACTCAGTATCAAGGGATTGAGAAAAACCCTAGAATGAGCTGAGACTCAGCATAAAGGGATTGAGAAAACCTTCTCGATCAAAAGGGGGAAGGGTGAAATGAGACAAAGGGTCAATGGCTGGGAGATTCCAAACAGAGTCGAGAGGTTATCCTGGAGGTTATTCTTATGCATTAAGTAGATATCAAGATGTAATGGAGAGGCTGCAGGGAACTACCTGAAAATGTAGAGCTGTGTTCCAGTAGCCATGTTTCTTGATGGTGATTGAATAATGATATAGCTTTCACAATGTGACTGTGTGATTGTGAAAACCTTGTGTCTGATGCTCCTTTTATCTACCTTGTCAACAGATGAGTAGAACATATGGAATGAAAATAAATAATAGGGGTAACAAATGTTAAAATAAATTTAGTTTGAAATGCTAGTGATCAATGAAAGTGAGGGATTAGGGGTATGATATGCATAATCTATTTTTTTCAGTTTTCACTTTAGTTCTTTTTCTGTTGTCTTTTTATTTCATTTTCTGAATTGATGCAAATGTTCTAAGAAATGATGAATATGCAACTAAGTGATGATTTTGTGAATTTCTGATTATATATGTAGAACAGAATGATCACATGTTAATGTTTTAGTTCATTTGTTAAATTTTTTAAATTAATAAATAAATAAACTGAAAAAAAGCCACAATTGGTGCTTGGCTGAGTTCCCCACACCGTGATCCTAGGAGAGAGGGCTTCTGTTTTCTGCCAGAGGGTGGTTCCTGAGTCAGCCTACCATGCCAGTGGATGAGGGGCACAAGATTCCACATTGAGGAAAGAATTACTCACAGCTCTTTGCCATGATTTATCAGTCTACCTCTTCCACTCATTACTTGCTGGCATATAATTCATGCCTTACACAATTGATTTTTCAGAAGGCTCACCTGGGACAGAACAACCTCTTCAATATACGGTGCTATACAAATTGGATATCAATATACAAAAGAAATTAAAAAGTGCCCTATCTCACACCTTATACAAAAATTAATGCTAAGACCATAAAACTCATAGAATTAAATATAGGGAAATATCTTCAAGATCTTGTGGCAGGCATGGGTTTCATAAACTTTCCACCTAAAGTATAAGCAAGGAAGAAAAAATACATAAATGGGGTCTCTTCAAAATTAAAAACTTCTATGCTTCAAATTTTTTGTCAATAAAGTGAAAAGCTGGCCTATTAAATGAGAAAAATATTTGGAAACCATGTGACCAGGAAAAGCTTCATATCCAGAATATATAAAGGAATATTCAACTCAAGAATAAAAAGACAAATGACCTAATTACAAAATGGAAGAAAGATTTGAATGGACATTTTTCCAAGGAGGAAATATAAATGGCTAAAAAAGTACCTGAAAATATGCTCAATATCAGGGAAATGCAAATCAAAACCACAATGATATATCATTACAAGCCCACTAGAATAAGCATTATTAAAGAAACAGAAAACTACAAGTTTTGAGAGGATATGGAGAAATAGGAATACTTATTCACATGTAGTTGGAATATAAAATGGTATGACTACCATGGAAGACAGTTTGATGGTTCCTTGGGAAGCTAAGTATAGAGTTACCTTACAATTCTGGTGATCCCATTACTCAGGATATACCCAGAAGGTTTGCAGGCAAGGATGCAAACAAGCATTTGCACAACATTGTTCACAGTGGCATTATTCACACATGCCAAAAGATGGAAACTATCCAAATGTTCATCAACAAATGAATGGACAAACAAATGTATATAATTTGATGGGATATTGTTCAATAGTGAAAAATAATGATGTCCTGAAGCACATGAAAAAATGGATGAAACTTGAGGGCATCATGCTAAGTAAAATAAGTCAGATATGAAAGGACAAATGTTGTATGGTCTCACTAATATGAACTAATTATAATATGTAAACTCATAGACATAGAATCTAGAACATAAGTTACCAGGAGATGGAATGAGGCCAGAGAATGGGGATCGTTGCTTAAGGTGTGCAGAATTTTAAGTAGATTGAATTTAAATGTGAAGAAATGGATAGAGGTGATGGTAGCACATTATTTTGAGTATAATTACTAGTGCTGAATATGTGTTAATGTGATTGTCACCAAAAGAAAAGCCAGAGGTTAAAACATGGGAATGTATAACATAGTAAATCTTGTGGTGTATGATGAATGCTATAAACAGCACAAATATAAAAAATTTCCTCCATTAACTAAAACTCATGTATGAATCTATTACAAGGAGTGAATAACAGAGTGGTTTGTTGGAAGAAAATGCCCCTATCATATACTACAGACTATAGTTAATGAGTCTCTTGTGGACACCATATAGTTGGAACATGATTTTTTAATCCATTCTTCCAATTGCTGTCTTTTGACTGGAGAGTTTAATCCATTTATATTTAAAGTCACAACTGATAATGCAGGACTACCTTCTGCCATTTTTCTATTTAACCTTTTTACATCTTATGCCTTTTTTTGTCCCTCTATTCTCAAATTGATGCATGCCTTTATATTTATTTGACTCCCAGGGTTTGCTCATTATAATTTGTTCATATTAGTGAGACCATACAATATAGTTCCTTTTGTTTCTGGCTTATTTCCTCAACATAATGTCCTCAAGGTTCATCCACATCGTTTCATGCATCACAGCTTCATTCCTTCCTACAGCTGCACAATACTCCATCAGATTTACACACCCATCCACTCATTGGTTGATGGACATTTGTGCCACCTCCATCCATAGGCAATTGTGGATAATGCAGCTACAAACATTAATGTACAAATGGCTATTCATGTTCCTTCTTCCAAGCATACAACTAGTAGGAAATATAACAATTCAATACTTAGCTTCCTGAAGAGCCACCAAACTGCCTTCAAGAGTGGCTGCTCCATTCTACATTTCCATCAACAGTTAGTAAGTGTACTTATTTCTCTACATCCTCTCCACCAATTGTAGCTTTCCAAGTTTTTTTTTTTTATAATCTTTATAACATTGTTATGTGTGAAGTCAGGACTTAACTGCATCCAATGCTTTACAGGAACACAGATATGATATTTAGTCATTCACATCTTTCTCTGAGAAATGTCATTTGATACACTAATTCAGGACATATAAATATTCATGAAGGAGTTCACAGGGAGGATAATCCACTGTCCCACACATAGTGCAAGGTCTGAATACCTTGGTTAAATTCTGAAAATTATTTGGTGAACCAAGAGTTGCTCCTTCCTGACACTGTCAAGAAACAGCTATTAAAGAAAAGAAAGAAACAGCTATTTATCCTTTCAGCTTCCACAATGTTAAATCACATTCAGTATCTTTTAGGCCTTTTGGGGTTCTGGGAGCAACTTGTTCCTCATTTAAAATTTTTACTTAAAACCACTTGCAGTATTGCTTACAAATCAATCAGTCTTGAATTGGGACCCATCCAAAAACAGGCTTAAGAATCTGTTCAAATTGCAATACAAACCTATTAGTACCTACAGCAACTCCTTTACTGTAGAGGCCTTATAACTTTCTTATGCCTCTTGGAATCTCTGGGCCAACCATGATACTTACAAATTGCCCTGGGCTTTTAATACAAGGACTGCCTTCCTTGATCCCATAGCATATGCCATTAGAGTGGAAACTGCTAGTCACATACTAGGATCTCATGTCTATAGAGATTTTTATAGGTTCTGAGCCCATTATTCACCATACCAAGCTGCTCATTATGCCTTGAATCATTAAAATAACACCCATCAAATATGACATGGTAACTGACACCACTTTGCTATGGGATGGAGCCAAAACTGGGCCCTCTGACCTCTCATCTGCAGAATGGGATTGTCTCTCCTGTCCTCATTCCCTTGTCATATGCCATAATGTTGGAGCAGGTAATTCTTTGCCCAGACACTTTGGCTACCTGAAGAAGCCCTTGGGATCACCTGAGTGAATAGCAATGGGAGTTTGTACACATTATATATGGTATAGACACCACAACTCATGATAGAGCTCAGGATATTCCTTACAAAGAACAAGACACAAAGGTCAGCACAACTGGCCAAATTTTGAGATGTCATCTTTGCAGTGGATATATTTACCAACAATCAGCCACATCTGCAGATTTTTACTGAGTCTTAGTCCATTACTTAAAAATTGCCCGATTTGGGATAAAGGACTCTAGGTATCTCATGCCTCACAGATGCCGAAAATATAAATCAAGGCCGTACAAGTCTCTACACACACTTAAGCCACAATATAAAGCCTAATCAAGAAAACATTTAACTCCTTCAGAATTCCAGACATTACTGATAATGACCAAGGCACTTATTTTACATTTCAATTCTCATTACTGTGCTCATGAATAGGAATCAAATGGAACTTTTACTTCCTTACCAATCTCAAGGTGGAGGTCCCATAGAATGCCATAATGGGTTATTTATATTCAAATTCAATTGAATACAAAATGGCACATTTCTGTAATCAGTCAAATATCAGGGGTGAATTGTAATAAAGAGTATGCCTCCATTTTCTGATATTTAACTGCTAACAAATTTTTAAGCCTTATTCTTCCTTCTTCCCCTTTTGTCTCAACTCTGGGCAGTTATTAAGAAATCCAACAAATAATAAATGCATTTGAATTTGAGGGATTGGGATGGGTGTGAAAGGGAGAATAAAGAAAACTAGATATAAAATCTGCTAGATAGCTTTCTGTCTAAAGAAGATGAATGAGCTCTCTCTCCATAGTAAAAAGAGATGACTATTTCATCATTCTTAAACATGGTACACTCTAAACCAGCTTCCACATGTTTAAGTTTGTGGCCAAACTTTTTGTGTGGCATGTGAGGGCCTCCATTAATCAGGATCATATTGTAGGCTAATATTTGTTTTAGCTGCATTGATAGAAGCACATTATACAGATCTCAGACACTTTCTAGATTGTTGTGGCCACTCTAGGGTACCACAAAATGATAATAATAATTATTATAATCATTAATGAATATTTCCTATGTGTCTGTCACTGTTCTAACTGGTGAGCATGTGTTATTTCATTTAATTCTCAGAACAAACCCATGAGCCTGTACAGATTGGGAAATTAAAGCACACAGTAAGCAGTAGTACCAGATTTGAGCTTTTACAATCTGGTTCTAGAGTCTATGCTATTAGCCACAATAATATATATCCTCTAAGAAGGATAATAACAAATTCCAGAACTTTCCAAAGAAAGAAATTAAAATTGTAGACAAGTTGCAAAGTATTTGCAAAGTAGTTGCTGCTATTACTATTTACCATAAATGTGGTGCATTAAAAAGACATACATTTATTCTCTTATATTTCTGTATGTCAGAAGTCTCGAATCAATTTCACTGGGCCAAAATCAAAGTGTTGGCAGTGCCACTCTCTCTCTCTGGAGGCTCTAGGGAAGAATCTGTCTCCTTGTCTTTTCCAGCATTTAGAACTGCATTCTTTGCATTTCTTGGCTTTTGGTCCCTTTCCTCCACTTTCAAAGTCAGCAGTGTAGCTTCTTACTTCAGCAATCACATTGCATTCTGTTTCTAATCAAATATCACTCTGGTTTATAAGGAAGCATGTGGTTATATTTGGGGACCACCTGAATATTTCAGGATAATCTCCCCATTTCAAGCCTCCAAATTTCCTGACTTCTACAAATGACTTTTTGCCATATAAGTTAACATATACAGGTTCCAGGGATAAGGTCCTAGATATTTTTAATGCAATTTTATCAAGATATATTATACTTTTACATTCTATATAATCACCCAAATTGTACAATCAGTGGTCCACAGTATCATCATATAGCTGGGAATTCATAACCACAATGGATTTTTGAACATTTCTTTATGCAAAAAATGAATAAAAGTAAAAATAATAATGAAAAAAAACACCCCAAACATCCCATACCCTCACTCCTCCTAATGTTTATTTATTTTTTGTATTTTTTTCTTATACATCTGTCCATACACTGGATAAAGAGAGTGTTGGTTGCAAAGTTTTCACAATCACACAGTCCCACTTTAAAAACTCTATAGTTATTCAATCATCTTCAAAAATCAAGGTTATTGGATTACAGTTCAACAGTTTCTGTTCAGTTCCAGTGACTTCAATACATCAAATAAATGCTGAAAGGGCATATCTATATAATGCACAAGATTAACCTCCAGAATGAAGTCTCATCTCTATTTGGAAATTCTCAGACACTGAAATTATATTTTGTTTCATTTCTCTTCCCCTTTTGGTCAAGAAGACTTTCTCACTCTCACAATGCTAGAGGCAGGCTCATCCCCTGGAGTCATGTCTCCTGTTTCCAGGAAGATTAACACCCATGGGAATTATGTCCCACATAGAGGGGAGGGCAGTGAGATCACCTGCAGAGTTGGCTTAGAAACAGAGGCCACATCTGAACACAAAAGAGATTCTCTATGGGTGACTCTTAGGCATAACAATAAGTAAGTTTAGCTTCTCCTTTTCAGGAGTAAGTTTCATAGGGGCAAGCCTGAAGATTGAGGACCTGGCCCGTCAAATTGGCCGTTTCTAATCTTGTGAGACTATATCAGACCTTCCCCATGTGAGGGAGTTTATTATTTCTGCCTTTTCCCCCAGTCCCTCAAAGGGACTTTGCAGATACATTTTAACCTTCTACCCAGATTACTCTGGGATGTATCAGGGCATCCCACCAACCTATACAAACCAACAAGATATCACTCCCTATTCAAGATTCCATGTAATTATGGTGTTTGAATAAGCTAACCACACACATTAGATTAGCTAGTGTGCTGGCAAAAATATAAATTTTGCACCAAATAAACATCTCTTCCTTTGGTCTCACATAGAAGTTGAAGTTTTAAAATACAGTCAATATCATCATTTGCCCTTTATTCTACTTTATCTTAGCCCTACCTGGATTATTTTCATTCATATCTCAAACTGAAATCTGATCCATTCTTAATTGTTTTTAACTATTGCTGTATGGAGTAATGCTGACTCTCATAGTTGAAGAAATCTAGCTCTGAGTCTCTGGTATCATACGAATACCCAAAGTTTCAGGGAATGACCAGATTATACACAGACAGTTCAGAGTCACAGAATATAGAAATAACAATTACAACTCCAGCATAGATGTGACTGCTGTAAAAGCTTACAATCTAGGAATCTTTGCAATAGGCCTTCACCTGATAACCTATCCTCTTGAATACAATTCTGAGTGTTCACATTATAATTAGTCCATATTAGTGAAGCATAATAGCATTTGTCTTTTCATTTCTGACTATTTCATTCAATATACTGTCCTCAAATTTCATCCACCTAGTTGCATGCTTCACGACTTCATTCCTCCTTGCAGTTAGTTAATAGTCCATTGTATATATTCCCACTTCCATTCTTCAGTTGATGTACCATAGGTCACCTCCATCCTTTGCAAATCCTGAACAGTGCTGCCATAAACACCAAGGGGCGAAGGTCCGCTTGTGCCCCCTCTCTCAATTCCTCCAGGCATACACAAAACTACAGGGTTGCAAGATCACATGGCAAACCATCCCAACCTCCTGTGGTGTAACCACACTACCTTCCAGAGGGTCTGCACCCCTCTGCTTCCTACCAATACTGAATAGGAAAAACTACATTTTCTCCAGCAGTTGTATCTCTCTGTTCATTTGTAAATAGATTTATTCACATATCATACAATCTAGCCCAAGTAAACATCAATGGCTCCCAGTAAAATCACATAGCCGTACCTTCACCAACACAATCTGTATGAGGGCATTTACATTTCTTCCCCAAAGAATCCCATACCCTTCCCCCAAATAGAGCTTTGGTATATTGTCTTTATTACATTCAATGGAAGCACATTACAATATTATTGTTAATTAGAGATGCTAAAATGCATTGATTATATTTTTCCCATATACCATCCCATTCAATACTTTGCAATGTTGACATTTTTTTGTTCTCCTTCATGTAAAAACATTCTTATATTTGTACATTTAATCACCAACATTGTTTACTCTAGGCATCACTAAGTTATATCATCTCAGTCATTATCCTCTGTCATTCTTTCTGGTGTGATAAATACTCCCAGCCCTCCTCCCTCAACCATACTCACACTCAGTTTTGCTCAGTGTACTTACAATATTGTGCTACCATCAGTTAGTATTCGGCTATCCATGTTTGGATCTTAACAATGAGTCCTGTTGTTCATTCTTCAAACGCCCAATCTTCACCCTCTTTCTATCTCCTGATAGCCTGTGTTCTCAACTTTAACTCTCAAAGTTCACTCAATGTTAGCTCATATTAGTGAGACTATACAGTATTTGTTCTTTTTGTTTCTGACTAATTTCAATGTCTTCAAGGTTCATCCATGTTGTTATATGCAAAATGACTTTATTCTGTCTTATAGCTGCATAATATTCAATCATATTTATATACTACTGTTTGTTTAGTAGTTCATCAATTGATAGACATTTGGACTGTTTCCATCTCTTGGTTGAACAGTGCTGCTATAAACATTGGTGTGCAAATGTTCCTTTGTGTCCTTGTCTTCATTTCCTCAAAATATTT
Source organism: Myrmecophaga tridactyla (assembly GCA_004026745.1). Lineage (NCBI taxonomy): Eukaryota > Metazoa > Chordata > Mammalia > Pilosa > Myrmecophagidae > Myrmecophaga > Myrmecophaga tridactyla. The sequence continues at coordinate 11,792 of PVIY010026048.1, forward strand.
ACCTACAAATGGGATTGCTGCATCATATGGCAATTCTATACTTAACTTCCTGAGGAACCACCATACTGTCTTTCAGAGTGGTTGCACCATTCTACATTTCTACCAACAGTGAATAAGGCATGCCTCTTTCTCCACATCCTCTCCAGCACCTGTTTTTTATTTTTAATAATGGCCATTCTAGTAGGTGTCAGCTGATATCTCACTGTGATACTGTGATGGTGATTTGTATTTCCCTAATAGCCATTGACATTGAGCATCTTTTCATGTGTTTTTTTTTGAGTCACTTGTGTTTCTTCTTCAGAAAAGTGTCTTTCCATGTCTTTTGCACATTTAAAAATTTTTACTTGAGAAATATTTCCACACATACATTTCATACATGATGTATAATCAGTGCTACATCATCACATAGTTGTGTATTCAACACCGTGATCATTTTTAGAACATTTGCATCATTTCAGAAAAATAAGAAGAAAAAAGTCATACATATCATACACCTTGCCACTCCCTCTTATTGACCACTAGTGTTTCCCTCTACCCAATTTATTTTACCCTTTGTCCCCCTCATTATTTATTTTTTATCCCTATTTTTTACTCATCTGTCCACAGCCTGGATATAAGAAGCATCAGACACAAGGTTTTCACAAACACACAGTCACCCTGTAAATGTTATATCTTTATACAATCATCTCCAAGAATCTAGGCTACTGGAACACAGCTCAACAATTTCAGGTACTTCCTTCTAGCTATTCCAGTGCACCACAAACTAAAATGTCTATCTATATAATGAATAAGAATAACATCCAGGATAACCAGTCGACTCTGTTAGTATCTTTCAGCCACTGAAGCTTTATTTTTTCTCATTTCTCACTTCCCCCTTTCAGTCAAGAAGGTTTTCTCAATCTCTTGATGCTGGGGGTCCTGGCTTATCCCAGAATTTCTGTCTCACATTGCCAAGGAGATTTACACTCCCAGTAGTCATGTTCCATGTAAGAGGGAGAGTAGTGAGTTCACCTGCTGAGTTGGCTTAGAGAGAGAGACCACATCTGAGCAATAAAAAAGTTTCTCTGAGAGTGACTCTAGGCCTAATTTTAAATAGGCTTAGCTTATTCTTTGCATGAATACATTTCATAGGGGACAGCCCCAAGATCGAGGGCTCAGCCTATTAATTTGGTTGTCCCCACTGCTTGTGAGAATATCAGAAATTCTCCAAAAGATGTTGAATATTTCTTCCTTTCTCCCAATTTTCCTAAGGGGACTTTACAAATACTTCTTTATATACTGCCCAAATCACCCTGGAATTTATTGGGACATCACACTAACCTGGACAAGCAAAAAAACTCACACCTTATTCAAGATTTCATGTAGTTATGGTGTTCAACTAAACCGATCATACAAGTTAAACTAGGAAATGCACTACCCAAAATATAAATTTCACACCAAATATCATCTCTACCTTTGGTCTCATAAAGAAGTTGAAGTTTGAAAATAAGGATGATATCATCCTTTACCCAGTCTTCTGATATACCTTTTCAAATTTTAAGCAGTTCCTGTATGGGGTACAGCTGACTTTCATAGCTTCAGAATTCTAACTCTGAGTATCAGGTGTCACATAAATACCCGAAGTTTCTGGGAAAAACCATGTTATGTACAAAAAAAGTTTAGTATCTCATAACTTAGAATTAACAGTTACACCTCCTATATATATGTGACCACTGTAAGAGCTTGCAATCTAAGACCCTTTACAATAGGTCCCAAACTGATAATCCATGCTCTTGACTTTAGTTCACTGAATTTTTTATATTAAGGTTAGTCCATATGATTGAGGCATGATAATATTTGTCTTTTTGCTCCTAACATTTCATTCAATGTGCAGCTCTTAAGGCTCATTAGTTGCATGCCCCACAACTTCATTCCTTCTTGCAGCCTCTCAGTAGTCCATTGTATGTATACACCATAATTTTCCCTTCCATTCCTCAATCATTGTACCCTTAGGCCACCCCCATTCATTGTGGATGGCGAACACCACCATCAGAAACACCAGTATGCAAAGTCCATTTTTTGTCCCCACACTCAGTTCTTCCATATATACATTGAGTGATGGGGTTTCAGGATCATATGGCAAACCCACCCCTAGACACCTGCAGAACCACCACACTGCCCTCCAAGGGGCTGCACCTATCATTTCCTTACCAACAGTGAATAAGTACATCTCTTTCTCCACATTTTCTCTAGCACTTGTTTCTCTGTGTTCATTTTTAAGCAGTTTTATTCACACATCAGACAATCCAGCCTAGGTGTATAGATGTGCCTTCGCCAAGATACTCTATCTGAAGACACATCCTTTTCTTCCACAAAGAATCCATACCTTTCCCAATACCCCTGCCTGCTGACATTAAGTTTTGGGATAAAACCTTTGTGATATTCAGTGGAAGCATATTACAATGTTACTGTTGACTAGGCCCTAGCTTGCATTCAATGTATCTTTTCCCATCTATTTTGAACACCCTGCAATATTGACATTAATTTGTTCTCTCTCACACAAAAACATTTTTTAATTTGTACATTTTAATCACCATCATTGTTAATTCTAGATATTCTAAATTATACCATCTCAGTCTTTATCCTCTATCTTTCCTTCTGATTTCACACATGCCCTCAGCCCACCTCCCTTTAACATACATTCAGCTTCATTCAGTGCACTTACATTATTGTGCTACAATCAGGTAGTATTGAACTATCCATTTCTGAATTTTTACAGTAAGTACTGTAGCACAATTTGTATTCCTTCAACACCAGGTGCCCAAGCTCTACCCTATTTCTATCTCCTGATAACCTGTGTACTTAACTTGAATTTTCCAAGTTCACTCAATTTTAGTTCATATTAGTATGACCATATAGTATATGTCCTTTTGTTTCTGGCTAATTTCACTCAGCATAATGTCCTCAAGGTCTATTCATGTTGTTACATGCTTCATGAATTTCTTCTTCTTAAAGCTGTGTAATATTCAATTGGATGTATATTCCACAGCTTGTTTACATACTCATTCATTGATGGACATTTAGGCTGTTTCCATCTTTTAGCAATTGCTGCTATAAACATTAGTGTGCCAATGTCAATTTTTGTGTACTTGCCTTCATTTCCTCTGACTATATATCTAGTAATGAGATTGCTGGATCATATGACAATTCTATACTTAGCTTCTTGAGTAACCATCAAACTGCCTTCCAGAGCAGTTGTATCATTTTACATTTCCACCAATAGTGGATAAGTGAGCTTCTTTCTCCACATCCTTTCCAGCATTTGGAAAGTGCTGTTTCTTTGACAATGACCATTCTGGTGGGTGTCAGATGATATCTTATCATGGTTTTGATTTGCATTTCCCTAATAGCCAGTGAAGTTGAGCATCTTTTCATGTGTCTTTTAGCCATTTGTTTTTCCTCTTCTGAGAAGTGTCTGCTCATGTCTTTTGTCCATTTTTTAATTGGGTTGTTTTTTTGTTGTTGAGTTGAAAATTTCTTCACATATTCTGGAAGGGAGCTGGGGACTAGGAAGTAAGCCAGGCCATGTTCCTTGAGCACAGTAACCTCACCATTGCAGCCCCATGACAAGCAAATCACCTCACACCCCACACCCCATGCACCTGAGCCCCATCACCTGCTCACATTCCTCATACTACAGGCACCCCTGCCCCACCAGACCCCAGTGTGCATACCTGCCTCACACTCTGTTCTAGTTTGCTAGCTGCTGGAATGCAACACACCAGAGATGGATTGGCTTTTAATAAAAGGGGATTTATTTTGTTAGTTTTTCAGAGGAAAGGCAGCTAACTTTCCATTGAGGTTCTTTCTTACGTGGAAGGCACAGGATGATCTCTGCTGGTCTTCTCTCCAGGCCCCTGGGTTCCAACAACTTTACCCGGGGTGACTTCTTTCTGCATCTCCAAAGGCCTGGGCTGAGCTGCAAGTACTGAGATGAGGAATGCCGAGCTGCTTAGGCTGTGCTACGTTGCGCTCTCTCATTTAAGCACCAGCCAATTAAGTCAAATGTCACTCATTGCAGCAGACATGCCTCCTAGCCAACTGCAGATGTAATTAGCAACAGATGAGGTTCATGTACCATTGGCTTATGTCTGCAGCAACAAGACTAGGTATGCTCACCTGGCCAAGTTGACAACTGAATCTAACTAACACACACCCCCCACCCCAAGTGCAGCCAATCCACATTTCCTGCACCTCTCCTGAGCAGTACCTCCCCTTCTCTGTTCCCTGAAGGCTGTTGCCAACACATAAAGGCTGCAGGGGCTAAACTCTATGCCCAGGCTACCCCCAGCCCCACCCATAGTGTCACACAGCCTTACCCTGCCTGACATGAGCTCTGTGCACAGTTTATGCACTCCTAGTCCTACGCATGTGCACAGGCCCCCAATCACACTGGGAACTTCAGTTCATGGCACTCCTAGACCCACACATGTGCATGGGCACCCAATGGCATCATTCAGCTCTGGAAACTTCAGTTTACAGCAGTCCTAGAACTGTGCATGCACACGGACCTCAGTCACACTTCCCAGCTCTGAGAAAGTGCTCACTTGCACTGCCAAATCACATCTGCCTGCAACCCATCAATGTATATCACTGACCTGCTGCCACAGTTCTATGTAGGCACACAAAGGGCCATGAGCCTTAGACTAGTGCACACCATTGTTACGCCCCCAGACCAATGCACCCACACAGCTACTTCCTCCCTGGCTGCTAGGCATCCACATTCACAAGCATCAGCATAACACCCCCAACCTGCATCTATAACTGCCCCAAAATGAATCACTGTACTGTTGTGCCCCACCCAGTACCCTGATCCCTGCTGTATATCTATCCTGCAAACACAAGGCCTTAGACTACAGAAAGAAATCAACTCCAAAAGTAAATCAATCAAGATAGTTACATGTGATAAAACAACAGATCAGTAACCATATCACAATGCAGACAGATATAGCCCAGCCTAACAACCAAATTAAAACACCAGAGGAGACATAGGCATTGAAACAACTAATCATAGATGTTTATACAACTCTACTTAATAAAATAAGTGTGATGGCAAATGACATAAAGGAGATCAAGAAGTCAGTAGAAGAGCATAAGAGGAATTTGAAAAAATGAACAGAAAAATAGTAGACATCGCAGAGATTACTACGATGTCTCTCTGGTGTTTTTATTAATAAAACCATACTAGAGGCACATAACACAAGATTTGAAGAGACAGAAGAAAACATAAACGATATAAAGGGCAGGATAACGGACTTCAAAGACTCAAAACAGCAAATGGTATAAAGACAGAAAAATTTGAAATGGATCTCAGGGAAATGATACACAAAACAAAGTACGCAAATACAAGGATCACTGATGTTCCAGAAGAGAAGACAGAAATAAAGGGCTAGGAAGAGTAGTTGAAGATATAATGGGAGAAAACTTCCCAACCCTTATAAAGGACATAAATATAGAATTCAAAGAAGCCCAATGAACTCCAAACAGAATAAATCCAAATAGGCCTTCCCCAAGACACATACTAATCAGTCTGTCGAATGTTGAAGAGAAGCAGAACATTCTGAAAGTGGCAAGAGAAAAACTATCTAAAACATTCAAAGGAAATCACATAAGACCGAGTTCAGACTACTTGACTAGCACCATGGAAGCAAAAAGGCAGTGGTATGGGTATATTCAAGATCCTAAAAGAGAAAGACTTCCAGCCAAGAATTCTGTATCCAGCCAAATTGCCTTTCAAAACTGAGGGAGAAATTAAAGTTTTCACAGATAAACAAGTCCTGAAAGAATTTGTCAACAAGAGACTGTCCCTAAAAGAAATGCTAAAAGGAGTTCTGCTGGCTGAAAAAAAAAGACAGGAGAGGGAGGTGTGGAGGAGAGCTTAGAATTGAAGAGTACCTGTAACTTAAAGGATAAAAAGAGAAAGAGGGAAAAGAATATATAGATCTTACAAATAAAATAAAAAAGATAAGGTGGTGGATTCAAGAAACACCTTTTCAGTAGTAACTTTGAATGTTAACAGACTAAACTTACCAATTAAAAGATACAGTTGGCAGACTGGATTAAGAAATATAATCCAGATATATGCTGCTTACAAGAGACTCATCTTAGACACAAGTTGTAATGAAAAGAGAGCAGGAGTAGCTGTACTAATGCCAGACAAAATAGACTTTAAATGTAAAGACATCATAAGACACAAAAAAGGACACCATATGCTAATTAAAGTGTCAACTCACCAAGGAGATATAACAATCATAAACATTTATGCTCCCAATCAAGGAACTCCAAAGTACATGAAAAAAACATTGGCAAAACTGAAGGGAGCAATAGACATTTCAACAATAATAGTAGGACACCTCAATATACCACTCTCCTCTAAAGATAGAACAACCAAACAAAAGATCAACAAGGAAATAGAGAAGTTAAATAACTTGATAAATTAATTAGACCTAATAGACATATATAGGTCATTAGACCCCAAAACACAAGGATATACATTCTTCTATAGTGCTCATGGAACATTATCCAGGATAGATCATATGCTGGTGCACAAATCAGGTCTTTATAAATTTAAAAACATTGAAATTATTCAAAGCACTTTCTCTGATCACAATGGGATGAAGCTGGATCTCAGTAACCACCAAAGAATGAAAACATTCAGAAATATATGGAGATTAAATAACACACTCTTAAACAACCAGTGGGTCAAAGAAGAAATTGTTAGAGAAATCAGTAGCTATCTGGAGATGAATGAAAATGAAAATACAACTTATCAGAACTTATGGGATGTGGCAAAGACTGTGCTGAGAGGGAAATTTATTGCCCTAAATGCCTATATCAAAAAACAAGAAAGCAAAAATTGAGAACCTAACAGGACTCCTGGAGGAAATTGAAGAAGGACAGCAAACTATCCCCAAAGCAAATAGAAGAAGAGAATAACAAAGATTAAAACAGAGATGAATTAATGGGAGAACAAAAGAACAATGGAAAAAGAATCAATAAAACCAAGAGTTGATTCTTTGAAAAAATTGATAAAATTGAAGGACCAGCAACAAGACTCACGAAGAAAAAAAAGAAGATGCAAATAAAGAAAATAAAAAAATGAGAAGGGGTGCGTACCACAGACTATGAAGAAAATAAAAGAAATCATAAGATGAAATAGACAAGTTCCTGGAAATACACAAGCAAGCTACATTGACTCAGGAAGAAATAGAAGATCTCAACAAACCAATCACAAATAAAGATATTCAATCAGTCATCAAAAATCTCGCTAAAAATAAAAGCCCAGGGCCAGATGGCTCCACAGGGAATTTTATTAAACATTCACAAACAAACAAACAAACAAACAAACAAAAAACTAACGCTAATCCTGCTCAAATCTTTACAAAAATTTGAAGACAAAGGAACTCTCTCTGACTCATTTTATGAAGCTAATATCATTTTAATACTGAACTAGGTAAAGATGCTATAAGAAAGGAAAATTACAGGCCAATCTCCCTAATAAACATAGATGCAAAAATTCTCAACAAAATATTAGCAAATCGAATCCAACACCATATTAAAAGAATTATATGCCTTCTTTTACCAAGTGGGGCTTGTACTAGGAATGCAAGGATGGGTCAACACAGAAAGATCAATTAATGTAACATAACACATTAACAAATCAAAAAGAAAAATCACATGATCATCTCGATTGATGATGAAAAAGCATTTGACAAAATTCAACATCCTTTTCAGATACAAACACTCCAAAATATAACAATCAAAGGTAACTACCTCAATATGATAAAGGGGATATAGGAAAAACTGATAGCCAGCATCATACTCAATGGAGAGAGACTGAAAGCTTTCCTCCTAAGTTCGGGAATGAGACAAAGAGGCCCACTGTCACCACTATTTTCAACATTGTGCTAGAATTTGATTGCTAGAGCAATTAAGCAGGGCAAAGAAATAAAAGGTATCTGATATGAAATGAAGAAGTAAAACTATCATTATTTGTAGATGCTATACTTGGAAGACCCTGAGAAATCTGCAACAAAGTTACTTGAGCTAATAAACAAATTCAGCAAGGTGGGAGGATATAAAATTAATGTGCAATAAAGAGTAACATTTCTATACACAAGCAATGACCTAGCTGTGGAGTGACTTGAGGGAAAAATTCCATTCAAAACAGTAACTAAAAGAATGAAGTACTTAAGAATGAACTTAACTATGGACTTAAAGGACTTGTACACAGAAAACTACATAACATTGCTAAATGAAATCAAAGGAGAGCTAAATAGGAGGAAAGATATTCCCTGATCATGGCTAGGAAGGCTAAATATAGATAATGTCAATTCTTCCCAAATTGATCTACAGATTCAACACAGTACCAATCAAACTATGTTGAAGACTTGGAAAAGCTAATTACAAATTCATCTGGAAGGGAAAGAGCCACCAAATAATTAAAAGCATCCTAAAAAAGAAGAATGGAGTGGGAGGATTAGCACTCCTTGACTTTAAAGCCCATTATAAAGCCACAGTGGTCAAAACAGCATGGTACTGGCACAAAGACAGAAGCATTGACCAATGAAATTGAGAGTACAGATATAGGCCACTAAATCTATGGTCAACTGATTTTTGACCAGGTCCCAAAATCCTCTGACCTGGGACAAAATAGCCTTTTCAATAATTGGGCATGGAAGAACTGGATATCAATAGCCAAAAGAATGAAAGAGGACCCTTATTTTACACCCTACACAAAAATTAACTCAAAGTGAATCAAACACCTAAATATGAGAACTAGCATTATAAAGCTTCTAGAAGAAAATGTAGGGAAACATCTTCAAGACCTAGTAATAGGAGGTAGCTTCCTAAACTTTACATATAAAACACATGCAACAAAAGAAAAAATAGATAAGTGGAAACTCCTCAAAATCAAATGCTTCTGTACCTCAAAAGATTTTGTCAAAAAAGTGAAGAGGCAGACAACTCAATGGGAGAAAATATTTGGTATTCACATATCAGACAAAGGTTTGATTTCCTGTATATACAAAGAAATCATATAACTCTACAACAAAAGAACAACCAACCCAATTATAAAATGGGTGACAAATAAGAATAAGCATTTTTCTGAAGAGCAAATACAGATGGCTCAAAAGCACATGAAGAGATGCTCATTTACATTGGCTATAAGGGAAATACAGATCAAGACTACAATGAGATACCACCCCACATCTATAAGAATGGCTGCTATTAAACAAACAGGAAACTATAAATGTTGGAGAGAATGTGGAGAAACTGGGACATTTATGCACTGCTGGTGGGAATGTATAATGGCGCAGCTGCTATGGAAGACTGTTTGATGATTCCTTAGGAAAGTAAATATCCAGCAATACCCAGAAGAGCTGAAAGCAATGACATAAACAGACATTTGCGCATCGATGTTCATAGCTGCTTTATTCACAGTCGTCCGGAAGATGGAAACAAACCAAATGCCCACCCACAGATGAGTGTATCAACAAAATGTAGCATATACACATGTTGGAATATTATGCAGCAGTAAGATGAAATGATGTTCTGAACCACATGACAAGATGGATGAGCCTTGAGGACATAACACTGAGTGAAATAAGCCAGATACAAAAAGATTGATACCGTATGATTCCACTTTTATGACCAGCATAAAGACATAATCAGAGGCTTATAATATAGAATATAGGGGACTTAGAGATAGATGAAAGCTAGAGATGGATGAACCGTTAGTTAATGAGGTTGAACTCCAATGTACATGAATAGATAGGAGTGAGGGTCGTTCTCTAGTTGGTATATAAGTAATATTACCATATTAAAGATTGAAAAGGGTTTTCTAGATCTATGTGTTCCACTGATTAAGACTAGAAATATGAATTAGTTCTTGCAAGAATTACTTCAAAGATATGATTCATGTACAAAGAGTGTTTAAGTTCAAAGTGTAGGGGAAAAACTGCTATTGCATGGTATGGGCTATGCTAAAAAGGAAAACATCAGCACTTCCACAGCAACAGCAGAGGCAAATAACATGGGGAGGGACAAGAGTTAAGAGCAAGTTAAGATTTCCTACTTGGCATGGGATGTTTACTGGTTTTCTTTCTCCTGGGAAAAATGAAATTATATAAAATTGAGAATGCTGATGGACTGTGGCTTTGGGACACTATATTATGCCCAATGAAGGCAGGTGGCTGAAGGATGCACTGACTGAGTAGTTTGGCGAATGATACTGTATACTTATGAATGAAGGTGGTGCTGCTCCAAAAAGGAATAAAGTCGCGAGGCATGCAATGATGTGAATGAACATGTGGGACATCTGGTGAGACAAAATAAGCCAGAAACAAAAGAACAACAGTGGTATGGTCACCTTTAGAAAATGCTTATAAGAAAACAGGGGCCTAGAGTGTAAGCTTTTAGAGCAGACACATCCAGAATGGTAATTATTATGTCTGGATTTCAAGTGGCTGTTCTGTATATACATATATATATCCTGATATTTAGAGATAAGAATGAAGCCAATCACTTGGAGTTAATGTAATTCAGAACACAAGGGTAAGGAAGACAGTGTCTACAATTTAGAACTACACATACTCTTTGAAACCAATGGAAAAAAGGTTCTTTGGTCTGGAACTGAAATTTTCTGTAGCGCATAATCTAACCTAACCTCTCTGTGTAGCTCATTTGAACAATTGAAACACAGGGAGCCCAAAATAAGAAAGAGGTCCTTTAATCCTGTATAGATTATTGTAATGCCTGGATAGATCATAGAGTTTATTAAGCAAATAGTCAAAAAGTATTGGAAAAGTCTCTTGAGGGATGGGAGAAAGCATACGGAACTATTAAACCTTACCATCAGGGAATGCCCTGGTACTGTGTCGAGCTTTAGGGACACCCGTGACATTGACACGCCATGCCCTCGATCCTGAGACTTACTCTTCTGAAGCTTATATAGGTAGCAGAAAAGCTTAGACTACTTAAAGGTATGCCTAAGAGTTACTTCTGGAGGACCTCTTTTGCTGCTCATATGTGGCCTCACTTTCTCTAAGTCCAACTCTGCAAGTGAAATCTTTGCCCTCACCCCTACATGAGACATGACATCCAGGGGTGAAAGTCTCCCTGATGACATAGGAGATGACTCCCTGGCACCAAGGGATTAACAATTACATCCTGATCAAAAGGGGAAAAAGAAGTGTAGTTAATAAAGTATCAGTGGCAGAGAGTGTTCAAATAGAATCGGGAGGCTACTCTTGAGGTTGCTCTTATGCAAGCTTCAGTTAGACCTTGCTATCTATCATAACCTGCCAACCCCCAACTAGAACCATTACAGCCAATCATAAAGAACACCTAGAGCAGTATAATAGATTCCACAAGCATTCCATTCACTACAGTAACTTTCCAGAAACCTACATCTTCCAGATGGGTCCCCGGTCCAGATAAGTCCTGAAATCTAGAGGGCCCTCCCTCTCCAGTACAGCACATATTTCCATCTTCCTACCCCACATTAGTGACAGACATTTACAATATGAAAAATTTAGAATAGCCATAGACCAAACACCCCTAAAGAGAGGGATGGAAAGATCAGAGCTGACGGTGGGGTTACACAATGAAGATAGGATTTTACAAATGAATATAAATGCTGAATCATTAAATTGATATCTCTTTTAGTCTCCAGTATCTTAGAGCAGCTAGAAATAAAAATCCTAAAGTTGTGGAATTGTAACCCATGTCAAACTCTGAAATATGTTCTACAACTAGCTGTGTTGCTGTGCTTTGAAATTTATTGCTTTTTTGTATATATGTATTTTTCACAAAAAAAAGAAGGAAGAAAAGTCGATCGTGATGATAAAAATATTTAAGCGTTCTAGCCTCTTGTGTTCTTGAGCAGCTAGAAGGAAAAATCTGAGAGGATCTTATGGTAGCCTATGACAAACTCTGGGATCTGTCCTGTAACTACTTGTTCAAGAGTTCTTTGAAAACTATTGCTTTTTTATTTCTTTGCTTACTATATATGTTATACTATACTATTAAAAAGTTAAAAAAAATGAATTGTCCATAGATGTGAGGGTCTATACCTGAGCATCTATTTGATTCCATTGGTTCTTACATCTATATTTATACCAGTACTATACTGTTTTGACCACTGTAGCTTCGTAATATGCTTTAAAGTCAGGTACTGTGATACTTCCCACTTCATTTCTCTTTCTCAAGATATTTTTAGCTTTTCAGGGCACTGTGTCCCTCCAAATAAATTGGGTTATTGGTTTTTCTAATTCTGGCAAGTAAGTTTTGGGATTTTAATTGGTATTGCTTTGAATCTATACATCAATTTGGGTAGAATTAACATCTTAACTATATTTAGTCTTCCAATCCATGAACACGGTATTCCCTTTCATTTAGTTATGTCTTCCATGATTTCTTTCAGCATTTCTTGTAGTTTTCTGAGTATAGGTCTTTTGTATTTTTAGTTAAATTTATTCCTAAATATTTGATTCTTTTGGTTGCTATTGTAAATGGTATTTTTTTCTTGGTTTCCTCCTCAGATTGTACATTACAAGTGTATACAAACACTAATGATATTTGTGTGTTAATTTTGTACAATGCCACTTTGCAGTACTCATCTACTAGCTCTAGTAATTTTGCTGTTGGTTTTTCTGGTTTGCATATCATCTGAAAATACTGAGAGTTTTACTTTTTCCTTTCCAATTTGGATGCCTTTTATTTCTTTTTCTTGTCTAATTGCTCTGCTTAGAATTTTCAGCACAATGTTCAATAACAATGGTGATAGTTGGCACCCTTGTCTTGTCCCTGATGTTAGGGGGAAAGCATTCAGTCTTTTCCCATTGAGGATGATATCAGCTATGGGTTTTCATATATTCTCTTTATCATATTGTGGAAGTTCCCTTCAAATCATATCCTTTGAAATGTTTTCATCAAGAAAGGATGGTGAATTTTGTCAAATGCGTTTTCTGCATCAAATGAGATGATAATGAGGTTTTTCAGCTTTGATTTGGTGATATTGTGTATCACATTTATTTGATTTTATGTTGAACCATCCTTGCATACCTGAAATAAGTCCCACTTGGTCATGATGTATAATTCATTTAATGTACTGCATAATTCAATTGGCAAGAATTTTGTTTAGGATTTCTGCATCTATATTCATTAGACAGATGGATCTGTAATTTTCTTTTTTTTTTTGGTAGAATCTTTGCCCGGCTTTGGTATGAGGGTTATGGTGGCTTCATAGAATGAGTTAGGTAGCTATCCCTCCTGTTAATTTTTTTGAGGAGTCTGAGCAGTATTGATGCTAATTCTTTCTTGAATGCTTGGCAGAATTCAAAAGTGAAGCCATCTGGTCCTGGACCGTTCTTTTTTTGAGAACTTATTGATGACCGATTCAATCACTTTATTTTTGATTGGTTTGTTGATGTGGTCTATTTCTTCTTGAGTCAATGTTGATTGCTGATACCTTTCTACAAAGTGTTCCATTTCATCTACATTGCCTAGTTTGTTAGCATATAGTTGCCATAGTGTACTCTCACTATCTCCTTTATTTCTATGGGATCAATGACTATGGCTCTTCTTCCATTTCTGATTTTATTTATTTGCATATGCTCTTTTTCTTTTTGTCAACCTAGCTAAGTGTCCATAAGTTTTATTGATTTTCCCAAAGAACCAACTTCCAGTTTTGTTGATTTTCTCAATTGTTTTCATGTATTTCTGCTCTAATCTTCATTGTTCTTTCCTATTGTTTGCTTTGGTGTTAGTTTGCTGTTCTTTCTCTAGTTTGTCCAAGTGAATCATTAATTCTCTGATTTTTGCTCTTTATTCTTTTTTAATATAGGCATTTAAGGCAATAAATTTCCCACTTAGCACTACCTTTGCTGTACCCCATAATTTTGATATGTTGTGTTTTCATTTCCATTTGTCTTCAGATATTTACTGATTTCTCCTATAATTTCTTCCTTGACTCACTGGTTGTTTATGAGTGTGGTTTAGTCTTGATATATTTGTGGATTTTCTGGCCCTCTCTCTGTTATTGATTTCCAACTTCATTCCATCAGGATCGAAGAAAGTGTTTTGTATGATTTATCTTTTTAAATGTATTGAGGCTTGCTTTGTGACACAACATATGATCTGCCCTTGAGAATCATCCATGAGCACGTAAGAAAAATGTGTATACTACTGTTATGGGGTGCAATGCTTTTAAATGTCTGTTAAGTCTGGTTACCTTATTGTATTATTCAAATTATCTGTTTCTTTATTGATCTTCTGTCCAGATGTTCTACCCATTGGTGAGAACAGGGAATTTAAGTCTCCAACTATTATGGTAAAAGTGCCTATTTCTCCCTTCAGTGTTGTCAGTGTTTGCCTCATGTATTTTGGAGCACTCAGTCTCAGTGCACAAACATTTATGATTGTTACATTTTCTTGTTGAATTGTTCCTTTTATTAATACAAAGTGTTCTTTGTCTCTTTTAATTGTTTTACATGTGAAGTCTAATTTGTTGGCTATTAGTATAGTTACTCCTGCTCCTTTCTGATCGTTGTTTGCATGAAATATGCTTTCCCAATCTTTCACTTTCAACCTATTTTTGTTCTGACCCTAAAATGAGTTTCTTGTAGGCAGCATATAGATGGGTCCTGTTTTTTAATCCATTCTGCCAGGCTGTATCTTTCGATTTCGGAGTTAAATCCATTAACATTTAGTGTTATTACTGTAAAAGCAGTACTTTCTTCTACCATTTAGCCTTTTGGATTTTATATGTCATATTTAATTTTTTTTCTCTTTTTACCTTTACTGAGAATTTTCATTTTACACTCTTCTCCAACCCTCTCTCTTCTGACCTTTCCTATCTGTCTGTAGTGCTCTCTTTAGTATTTCTTGCAGAGTCAGTCTCTTGGTCACAAATTCTCTCAGTGATTTTTTGCCTGAAAATGTTTTAATCTTCCTTTCAATTTTGAAGGACAATTTTGCTGGATATAGAATTCTTGGTTGGCAGTTTTTTCTTTTAAAATCTTAAACACATCATACAATTGTCTTCCACCTCCATGGTTTCTGCTGAGAAATCCATGGGTTGTCTTATTTGGCTTCCATTGTATGTGATGGATTGCTTTTATCTTGCTGCTTTCAAAATTCTTTCTTTCTCTTTGACATCTGTCCATTTGATTAGTAAGTGTCTTGGAGTATGTCTATTTGAATCTATTCTGTTTAGGGTATGCTGCACTTCTTGGATTTGTAATTTTATGCCTTTCATTAGAGATGGGAATTATCAGAGATTATTTCCTCCATTTAGTCTTTCTCCTCCTTTCCCCTACTTCTCTCCTTCTGGGACACTCAGAACACATATATTCACATGCTTCATGTTGTCATGGAATCCCCCAAGACCTTGCTCGTGTTTTTCCATTCTTTTCCCTGAATTTTCTTTTGTGTGTCAAATTTCAGTCCTCTAGTTCACTAATCCTTTCTTCTGCCTCTTCAAATCTACCATTGTAGGGTTCCATTGATTTCTCATCTCTTCTACTGTGCCTTTCAATCCCATAAGTTCTGTGATTTGGTTTTTTCAAACTTTCAATTTCTTCTTTTTGTTCACCCAATACCTTCTTTATATCCTCTCTCAACTTATTGATTTGATTTTTGATGAGATTTTTCATGTTTGCTTGAAAATCCTAAATTACTTGTTTCAACTCCTGTATCTCATTCAAATTGTTGGTATGTTCTTTTGACTGGGTCATATCTTTGATTTTCCTAGTATCGCTCATTATTTTTTGCTGGTGTCTAGGCATTTGATTTCCTTAATTAGTTTATTCTGGAGGTTGTTTTTCACTCTTTTACTTAGGATTTTCTTGCTGGATGGCTTTGTTCTCTATCTGTTTTTTGGCATTCAGTTCAACTTATTCTAGACCTCTAACATAGTTTCTGTTTAACTGATCAGAATTTTTCAGATCTTGTTTTTCTGTTTCTTCCCCTGCCTATATGGAGTCTTTTTTTGAGGAGGGTCTCCTCCAATATCATAGACCACAGTCAGATTTTCCCAGACCAGAATGGCCTCCTGTCAGGAGGAAAGAGTCACCTGCATCAGTTTTCCTGAGGGTGACACTCAAAAGGTTGACAGTCTGTCCTATGAAACCTCTAAACTCTGTTCTTTTCCTACCCTTCCCAGCATGTGGTGCTTTTCTGCCCATGGCTTCCCCCCAGCATAAAGTGATGTGGTGCCTTTAATTTCAGCTGACTCTCCCTCATGAGGGCATGGTTGAGACAGTGGTGAAGTTGTAGGTTGGCATTAATTGCTTCAGTTTTCCAGTCCCTGGGGCCTGAATTCCTTGAGGGAGGAATTCCACTTGAGCTGGGCACCAACTTTCTCTTGGAGAAGGTACGGCCTTGAGGGAATAAGCTCCTTTCACCTATCTTATTACACTGTCTCTCAAGCAAGCTTACTTTCTCCCTTGCCTGGGGCACTGCTGGAACCTGAGAAGGCTTCCAGTTCTATCTAATGAGCTGTTAATGTGTAGAAAAAAAAGCAAAAGAAGAAAACCTCTTCCAAGCAGGACCCCTGCTCCTCAGGTTTGTCAATCAAGAACTTAAACTGGGAGAGGAGAGCTAAGATGGTGGCTTAGTGAGATGTGGGATTTACTTCGTCCTCCAGAGCAGCTAGTAAATAGCCAGGAACAGTACAGAACAACTGTTGGGGCCACGTCAGTAACTGGACACACAGCATACCTCAGACTGGACCAGCCAGACTGGCTGCAAGCCCCCCCAGAACCGTGAGTCCCCCAAGCCACAGTGGTGGCTGCTCCTCCCCCACAGGCTGCTCCCTAGAAGGGAAAGGAAAGGGATTTTACCAGCAGAAGGGGCTAAGTGCAACAAAAATCCAATTGTGGAATTAATTAACAAAGTCTGACCACTAAAAATAGGCCCACAGCTCAGCTGAACCTCGAGTAAAAGCAGACTTTGAGTAAAAGCAGAGGTCGCTGGGTTTTGCCTGGGCACAGAGGGGGCAGTCCTGACAGAAAAAGAAAAAAGAAAAGGAAACAGAGGGGTTTTTGGCTCTGAAAATGTCTGGGACCTGCAGGAAAGGATGGGGCATATAGGACCTGGAGATACACCGAGCAATGTACCAACTTAAGCTCTTGATTGGCAGACTCGAGGAACAGGGTCCTGCTTTGAAAAGGAGTTTTCTTTTTCTCTTTTGTGGCTGTGTCTCTAGGGCTTGATTACTCTTTGGATACAGCTGCAAGATTTCTTGGGCTTCACGGCCCCAGGCATAGGTAGAATTGAGCTTGTTTGAGAGCTTGTCTGGAGCCTGTGACTTCCCAAGGAGAGGGGTGGGGCACAGCTGAGGTGGAATCACTCCCTCAAGGAATTCAGACCCAAAGGTCTGGAAAAGTGAAGGGATTAAAGCCAGCCTACAACCTCTCTTCTGTCTCCTCACGCCCCTAGTAGGGAGAGTCTGCTGAGGTTAAAGGTACTGCATCATCTTATGCTGGTGGGACCTGCAGGCAGAAAAACAGCACATACTGGGCAGGATAGGAAAAACACAAAGTCCAGAGACTTCATAGAAAAGCTTTTCAATCTGCTGGGTCTCACCCTCAGGGAAAACTGACACAGGTGACTCTTTCCTCCTTATAGGAGACCAGTTTGGTCTTGGAAAATCTGACTGGGGTCTACAATACCTAAGTAGACCCTCCTAAGGTTGGGGGGAAGGCACCATACAGGCAGAGTAAGAAACAAACAAGAAAAAGAACTGAAAAATTCTGATCTATTAAATGGAACCTAAGCCAGAGGACTAGAATAAATTGAACTGAATGTCGAAGAACAGATAGACAACAAAGTCATCCAGTAAGAAAATCCTAGGGGAAAAAAGTGAAAACAATCTCTAGAATAAACTAATTAATGTAATTAAATGCTTAGATGCCTGCAAAAAATAACGAATCATACTAGGAAAATTGAAGCAATGGCCCAGTCAAAGGAACGAACCAACAATTCAAATGAGATACAGGAGTTGAACCAATTAATTCAGAATGTTAGAACAGACATGGAAAACCTCATCAAAAATCAAATCAATGAATTGAGGGAGGATATAAAGAAGGCAAGGAATGAATAAAAAGAAGGAATTGAAAGTCTGAAAAAACAAATCACAGAACTTATGAGAATGAAAGGCACAGTAGAAGAGATGAAAAAAAAAACAAAACAATGGAAACCTACAATGCCAGATTTCAAGAGGCAGAAGATAGGATTAGTGAACTGGAGGATGGGACATCTGAAATCCGACAAGCAAAAGAAAATATAGGGAAAAGAATGGAAAAATATGAACAGGGACTCAGGGAACTGAATGACAACATGAATCGCATGAATATACATGTTGTGGGTGTCCGAAAGGAGAAGAGAAAGGAAAAGAAGGAGAAAAACCAATGGAGGATGTTATCACTGAAAATTTCCCAACTCTTATGAAAAACTTAAAATTACAGATCCAAGAAGTGCAGTGTATCCCAAATAGAGTAGATCCAAATAGACATACTCCGAGACACTTACTAATCAGAATGTCAGTTGTCAAAGAGAAAGAGAGAATCTTGAAAGCAACAAGAGAAAAACAATCTATCACATACAGGGGAAGCCCAATAAGACTATGGGTAGATTTCTCAGCAGAAACCATGGACGTGAGAAAAACAGGGGGATGATGTATTTAAGATACTAAAAGAGAAAAGCTGCCAACCAAGAATTCTATATCCAGCAAAACTGTTCTTCAGAAATGAGGGGCAAATTAAAACATTTTAAGACAAAAATTCATTGAGAGAATTTGTGACCAAGAGACTGGCTCTGCAAGAAATACTAAAGGGAGCACTAGAGACAGATAAGAAAAGACACCAGAGAGAGAGGTGTGGAGAAGAGTACAGAAATGAAGACTATCAGTGTTCTAGTTTGCTAGCTGCCAGAATGCAATATACAAGAAATGGAATGGCTTTTAAAAAGGGGAATTTAATGAGTTGCTAGTTTACAGTTCTAAGGCCGAGAAAATGTCCCAATTAAAACAAGTCTAAAGAAATGTCCAATCAAAGGCATCCAGGGAAAGATACCTTGGTTCAAGAAGGCCGATGAAGTTCAGAGTTTCTCTCTCAAGTGAGAAGGCACATGGTGAACACAGTCAGGGCTTCTCTCTCAGCTGGAAGGGCACATGGCGAATACGGCATCATCTGCTAACTTTCTCTCCTGGCTTCTGGCTTCAAGAAGCTCAGAAGCTCCCCGGGAGGCGTCTTCCTTCTTTATCTCCAAAGGTCGCTGGCTGGTGGACTCTGCTTCTCATGGCTATGTCATTCTGCTCTCTCTCTCTGAATCACTCTCTCCAAAATGTTTCCTCTTTTATAGGACTTCAGAAACTAATCAAGACCCACTTAAATGGGTGGAGACATGTCATCACCTAATCCAATTTAACAGCCACTCTTGACTAAATCACATCATCCAGGGAGATGATCTCATTACAGTTTCAAACATACAGTATTGAATACAGATTATTCTACCTTTAAGGAATGGGTTTTATATCAAAACCTGACTTTTCTTAGGGGGCATACTTCCTTTCAAACCAGCACAATCAGTAAAGGTAAAAAGAAGAAAACTTAGATATGACGTATAAACTCCAAAAGGCAAAATGGTAGAAGAAAGTACTGCTTGTACAGTAATAACACTAAATGTTAATGGATTAAACTCCCCAATCAAAAGGCATAGACTGGCAGAATGGATTGAAAAACAGGACCCATCTATATGCTGTCTACAGGAAATGCATCTTTGACCCAAGGATAAACATAAGCCAGAAATGAAAGGTTGGGAAAAGATGTTCCATGCAAATAACAATCAGAAAAGAGCAGGAGTAGCTATACTAATATTCAACAAATTAGACTTCAAATGCAAAACAGTTAAAAGAGACAAAGAAGAACACTTTGTATTAATAAAAGGAACAATTGAACAAGAAGACATAACAATAAAATATTTAGGCACCGAGCCAGAGTGCTCCAAAATACATGAGGAAAACACTGAAGAGAGAAATAGACACATCTACCATAATAGTTGGAGACTTCAATTCCCCACTCTCATCAATGGACAGAACATCTAGGCAGGGGATCAATAAAGAAACAGAGAATTTGAATAGTACAATAAATGAGCTAGACTTACCAGGCATATATAGAACATTATACCTCACAACAGCAGGATACATCTTTTTCTCAAGTGCTCATGGATCATTTTCAAGGATACACCATATGCTGGGTCACAAAGCAAGTCTCAATAAATTTAAAAAGATTGAAATCATACAAAACACTTTCTTAGATCATAAAGGAATGAAGTTGGAAATCAATAATAAGCAGAGTGCCAGAAAATTCACAAATATGTGGAGGCTCAACAACACACACTTAAACAACTGGTGGGTCAAGGAAGAAATTACAAGAGAAATCAGTAAATATCTCTGGGCAAATGAAAATGAAAACACAACATATCAAAACTTATGGGATGCAGTAAAGGCAGTGCTAAGAGGGAAATTTATTGCCCTAAATGCCTATATCAAAAAAGAAGAAAGGGCAAAAATTGAGGAATTAACTGTCCACTTGGAAGAACTAGAGAAAGAACAGCAAACTAACCCCTAAGCAAGCAAAAGGAAAGAGATAATGAAGATTAGAGCAGAAATAAATGAAATTGAGAACATGAAAACAATTGAGAAAATCAATAAAACCAGAAGTTGGTTCTATGAGAAAATCAATAAGATTGATGGACACTTAGCAAGGTTGACAAAAAGAAGAAGAGAGAGGATACAAATAAATAAAATCAGAAATGGAAGAGAAGACATAGGCACTGACCCTGCAGAAATAAAGGAGGTAAGGAGAGGATACTATGAACAACTTTACACTAATAAACTAGACAATGTAGATGAAATGGACAACTTCCTAGAAAGGTATGAACAACCAACGCTGACTTGAGAAGAAATAGTCGACCTCAACAAACCAATTACAAGTAAAGAAATGGAATCAGTCATTAAGAAGCTCCCCCAAAAGAAAATTCCAGGACCAGATGGCTTCACATGCGAATTCTACCAAACATTCAAGAAAGAATTAGTATCAATCCTGCTCAAACTCTTCAAAAAGATTAAAGAGGAGGGAAAGCTACCTAACTCATTTCACGAAGCCAACATCAACCTCACACCAAAGCCAGACAAAGATATTACAAGAAAAGAAAACTACGGACCAATCTCTCTAATGAATATGGATGCAAAAATCCTCAACAAAATTCCTGCACATCGAATCCAGCAGCACATTAAAAAAATTATGCACCATGACCAAGTAGAATTCATCCCAGGTATAGAAGGATGGTGCAACATAAGAAAATCTATTAATGTAATACACCATATCAACAAACCAAAGCAGAAAAACTGCATGATTATCTTGATTGATGCAGAGAAGGCATTTGAAAAAATTCAACATCCTTTCTTGTTGAAAACATTTTAAAGAATGGAACTAGAAGGGAACTTCCTCGACATAATAGAGGGAATATATAAAAAACCCACAGCTAACATAATCCTCAACAGGGAAAAACTGAAAGCTTTCCCCCTAAGATCAGGAACAAGACAAGGATGTCCACTATCACCACTGTTAATCAACACTGTGTTGGAAATTCTAGCCAGAGCAATTAGACAAGAAACAGAAATACAAGGCATCAAAATTGGAAAGGAAGAAGTAAAACTCTCATTGTTTGCAGATGATATGATTCTATATGTCAAAAACCCTGAAACATCCACAGCAAAACTACTAGAGCCAATAAATGAGTACAGCAAAGTGGCAGGTTACAAGATCAACACTTAAAAATCTGTAGTGATTTTGTCCACTAGTATTGAACAATCTGAGGGGGAAATCAAGAAAAAAATCCATTTACAATTGCAACCAAAAGAATAAAATATTTAGGAATAAATTTAACTAAAAATACAAAAGACCTATACAAAGAAAACTACAAGAAATTGTTAAAAGAAATCACAAAAGACCTAAATAAATGTAAGGGCATACTGTGTACATGAACTGGAAGACTAAATATAGTTAAGATGTCAATTCTACCTAAATTGCTTTACAGATTCAATGCAATACCAATTAAAATCCCAAAAACGTACTTTTCAGAAATAACCAAATTTATATGGAGGGGCAGGGTGCCCCGAATAGCTAAAAATATCCTGAGAAATAAAAATGACGTTGGAGGCCTTACACTACCTGACTTGAAGGCATATAATGAAGTTACAGTGGTTAAAACAGCATCATGCTGGCATAAAGATAAATATACTGACCAATGGAATCGAATAGAGTCTTCAGATATAGACCCTCTCATTTATGGACAATTCATCTTTGATAAGGCAGTCAAGCCAACTCATCTGGGACAGAACAGTCTCTTCAATAAATGGTCCCTAGAGAACTGGATATCCACATGCAAAAGAATGAAAAATGATCCAAATGTCACACCCTATAAAAATATTAACTCAAAATGGATCAAAGACCTAAACATTAGATCTAAGACCATAAAACTTTTAGATGAAAATGCATGGAAATATCTTATCAATCTTATAATAGGAAGTGGTTTCCTAGACCTTACACCCAAAGCACAAGCATTGAAGAAATAAATAAATAAATTGTAACTCCTCAAAATTAAACACTTCTGTGCATCAAAGATCTTCGTCAAGAAAGTAAAAAGACAGCCCACACAATGGGAGACAATATTTGGAAATTATATATCAGATAGAGGTCTAGTATCCAGAATATATAGAGATTGTTCAACTCAACAACAAAAAACCAGACTATCCAATTACAAAATGAGCAAAAAACACGAACAGACACTTTTCAGAAGAGGAAATACAAATGGCCAAAAGACACATGAAAAGATGTTCAACTTCCCTGGCTATTAGGGAAATGCAAATCAAAACCACAATGAGATATCATCTCACACCCACCAGAATGGCCATTATCAATAAAACAGAAAACGACAAGTGCTGAGAGGGTGTGAAGAAAGAGGCACACTTATCCACTGTTGGTGGGAATGTCAAATGCTACAACTGCTGTGGAAGGCAGTTTGGTGGGTCCTCAGGAAGCTAAGTACAGAATCGCCATATGACCCCGCGATACCATTGCTAGGTATCTACTCTGAGGACATGAAGGCAAGGACACAAATGGACATTTGCACACCAATGTTTATAGCAGCATTATTTACAATTGCGAAGAGATGGAAACAGCCAAAATGTTCATCGACAGACGAGTGACTAAACAAACTGTGGCATATACATACGATGGAGTTTTATGCAGCTGTAAGACTGAATAAAGTTATGACATATGTAACAACACGGATGAACCTTGAGGACATTATGCTAAGTGAGATTAACCAGAAACAAAAGGACAAATACAGTGTGGTCTCACTGATATGAACTGACATTAGCGAATGAACTTGGAGAATTTTGGCTGGTAACAGAGACCATCAGGAAATAGAAATAGGGTAGATATTGAGTAATTGGAGCTGAAGGGATACAGATTGTGCAACAGGACTGATTGTAAAAATTCAGAAATTGGATAGCACAATACTACCTAACTGTAATACAGTAATGTTAGAACATTGAATGAAGCTGAATGTGAGAATGATAGAGGGAGGAGGCCTGAGGGCACAAGTGAAATCAGAAGGAAAAATAGACAATAAAGACTGAGATGGTATAGTC
Source organism: Myrmecophaga tridactyla (assembly GCA_004026745.1). Lineage (NCBI taxonomy): Eukaryota > Metazoa > Chordata > Mammalia > Pilosa > Myrmecophagidae > Myrmecophaga > Myrmecophaga tridactyla. Next base: position 35,556 of record PVIY010026048.1, read on the forward strand.
TAGGAATGCCTAGAGTGTATAATGATATTGACTAAATGTGCGAATTTAAAAATGTTTCTGCCTGAAGAAGAAGAAAGGAATGCCAATAATGCAGGGTGTTGAAAATAGAAGGTAATTAAAATTTTAAAACTTTAACGTATGTGTGAGACAAGCAAAAAATGTTTATTTGGTACAAAATTTATATTTTGACTAGTGCATTTCCTAATATAACTTATGTGGACAGCTTAATTGAACACCATAGTACTTGGAATCTTGCATAGGGCATGAGATTTTGTAGGTTTGTCCAGAGTGATGCCCAGATAAATCCCAGAGTGATTTGAACAGTGAATAGGGAAGTATTT
>PVIY010026049.1:0-35888 GCA_004026745.1 Myrmecophaga tridactyla
CGCGGGATTTATATGTGAAGAGACAAGGAGAAAAATGGTGTTTATTACGTAACTGAAGAGCACCAGGTCCTGGGTGCACTTCACATGGCTTGCATACACATACCTGCACACCACTCCGCTGGGTGGCGGGCAATCCCGCAGGCTAGGGTGGTGCATTGCCCAGAGGAGTAGGAGCATGTTAAGGGCACCTGGCCTGTGAGCCATCCAGGAGCTCCCTTTGGGTGCTCACGTACTGGCCCCTGCCATGGCCTTGCAGGGTTGTAGGATTTTCTTGCTCGTTGCTCTGGGGCAGAGGAGGTGGCACCCTCGGGGCACAACAGCGTGTGAATCAGCCTGCGACACCTGAGTGGGGCCTGGCAGTAATGTTCAGTAAATATTTGTTGAGAGATGACTGAATGAAATAAAGTGATCCACCTTCAGAAAATATTCAGATCATGTTACTTCTTCCCCTCTCTCAATGGCTCCCGTTCCAGAGGAAACACCAAAGTCCCTACAAGGGTCTGGAAGGCCCCTGACATTCTGACCTCTTCACCTTTGAGATCCATTCTCCTGCACTCTCCCCTCCGTCACCGGGCTGCAACCACAGTGGCCTCCTTGCTGTTCTTCATGCACATGGAGCACATTCCCACCTCAGGGCCTTTGCACTGGCTGTTCCCTCTCCTTGGAACAGTTCTTCCCCAGATGTCAGTGTGGCTCCCTCCTCAGGCCTCAGGGCTCCTGTCAAACATCACTTCCTCAGAGAGCACTTCCTAGTTCGCCTCATCTAACACATCACCTCATTGCTCTAACCTCTCATTCTCTCTTATTTTAATGTGTGACTCTTCTCAACACTTAAAATTATGCTACTTACCAATTTGCTTATGTGCTTACTGTGTTCCCCCTCTCTTATGTGTGTGTGTGTGTGTTGGCAGGTCTGTGTGGGGACAGGCCAAGAGCCTGGGACATAATAGTTGCTCAGTAAATCCTTTTTGAATGACAGAACACAAGGAAGAGAGGGACGTGACTGAATGGCAATGCTTGTGCTACTTTTCACACAACAAAGAAAAACAGGGAACTTTAGTAAAAGAACAAAATTTACTTCAGTTTAAGGCAAATTCCACACAGACTGTCTCAGAGACGGGCACAGGACCAGACAGCATAGAACACCACCGTCATGCATGACCGGAAGGGAAGCCGTGTTGGGCATCAACCAAGGGGGGGCCTGGTCTCCCCCCAGGCACAGGAAGTTGAGGTTTCAGTGGGCTGGGGAGCCCCATGCGGAGAAAGGACTAGCATGCACATCCTGCTTCCCATGTGGGTAAAGGCTGGGCAGCTGGGTAGGCCCACGAGTGAGATCACCTGTTCCTACCTTTCCCACAGCAGGAGCAGGGCCTCAGGCTTAGACATCAGAGCCCAAGACTGAAGGACTGGACAGGGTGACCCTAGGGCCAAGACGGCCTCGGGTAAATGGTCACACAGGTGAGGAGTGGGATGGGGATGCTGGGCATGGGATGAATGGACCTCCAAGGGTGTCTGGGCTGAAGGAAAACTCGGGACCATCTGGTCAACCCTCTCCTCGTACAGATTTGGAAACTGAGGTCCAGAAGGTAGCAGGACCTAAAGTGGGTGCCCACAGCAGGAATGAGTTGGCGGTAACTTTTGAACCCAAGACTCCTTTCTCCTGTCCCTGCGGGATTAGAGGCTGCTCAGAGAGCAGGGAGCAGTGTGAGAACGTGGGCCTGGGGGCTCCTTGTCCAGGCCTCCAGGTGGCCAGCAGAGGAGCAGGCATCTGGGGCCCTGGGCAGCCTCTGGAGGGGGGAAGGGATGCCTGGAGCTGGAATCGTCTGTGGAAGAGCCTGCAGCCCTGTACCAGGGGCAGGTCTGCAGGCCTGTGTCTACAATCAGTGTCATACTGGGCTTGAAAGGCACCAGAAAGGACTTTCGTTGTGCCTGAAATGCCTCAGTTCCTGGCTGATCACATCCTTCCAGGGTCCCAGCTTCCGCCTCACTGGTCTAGGGCTCCCACTGCATGCAAGTGTCCCTGGGAGGCATTCCTGCAGCCCACTAGCATCGTGGGACTCACTGGAAATATGGCACAGGACAGATACCGGGGTGGAGGCCAGGGATAGGATTAGACAGGAGACAAGGATGGGAGGGAGGGGGAACCGAAGGAAGAGGACCCAGCAAGGGGTGCGGGGCTCTAAGTGAGCAGATGGGATTGCCTAAGGTGGGTTAACTCCCACCGTCCCACTTGTTAACACCTTCTTGGCAGGGCTAGAACCAGGTGACAGGAAGACAAGAAAAGTAAGGAGTGGGGAGCCCGGGCGCTTTCCGCCACGTGTCTCCGCCCGACCCCACCCTTAACCAAACTTCTTGGGTCTGGGCCGGAAATGAGGCCGGGAAATCGGGGAGGAGTCTCCAGAGGCTCCGCCCCTGCCGCCCTCCCAAGCCACGGAAATGGCCCAAAGGCGGGGCGGAGCGGGGCCGGACGGTGGTAGGGCGTCCAGAGACCCTGCCCACCACCCAGCGGCTTGCCCGGCTTGCCCGGGGCCAGGCTCAGATGTGCGTGTGCAGGGGCGAGGCAGGGGGCGTGGCGGCCGGGGACTGCGGGGGTGAGCCGGCCGGGGGCCCGGGTGGGGGGCGCGGGCGGATACCCTGAGCCTTCATGTAGGACACCAGCTGGTCAGGAATCTCGGCCAGCACGTCGCGGGCCAGGCGGGCCATGCTCAGCACGTGGTTGCCAGTGCGGTCCACGTAGTCCCGGAAGGGCACGAACTGGGGGGGCCGGAAGGCAGGGTCAAGTCTGATCTCCCGCTGGGGTCGCCCCGCCCCTGCCAACTTGACTGCTACCACCCCCTCCCCAATGATGAATTCCCTGAGGGGAAGTCACCATTCATTCATGCAACAAGTATTTATCCAGCACCTCCTCCTGCCAGGATACACCACTGAAGGAGATTGAAGTCTTGGCACGAAGCCAGGGACTGGCAATTAGTAGGTGCAAAGGAAATGTGTTGAATGAATCCCCTTACTACACAGATGCTGTGTCCTCCCCATCTCGCTGTGCCCTCCCCATCTTCCCGCACCCTCTGACCGAGCATTGTCTATCCCTCTGACCCTGCTTCTCACCCCAGCCCCTATATTTGGTCTCCATCCCTGGAATGGTATGCTCTCCTGTCCACTTTTTTTTTTTTAAATGGAGAATGTCAATGTTTTATTCTGCAACTCCTGGGCACTAGGGACCCAGTCCCCATCAGATTAAACTGGGGGACGAGCTTGCTGAGAGTGTGCTCTATTCCCTGAGGACAAAGCAAAGATCTGTCTGCGCATTATATCTGCGTCCTGTGTGGGGATGGGGATGTTAAGACCTTGGTCCAATCAACCAAGCAATGTCCATTTCTTGGAGAGGGCTGAAGCAACACTAAAGACATGACTTCCGCCTTCAAGGGGTTTGCCGCTGCACTGGGAGGGCAGCCAGGCAGAAAACAACTGATAGTGCACGTCCTCGGGTTGTGTGAGCCCTGCAGGAGGTCACCGAGGACCGGAGGGCAGAGGGCTGCTGGGATTTGGGGAGGAGCCGCAGAGCACTCCGGTGGGAGCACCAGCAACGCCGGGGGAGTCTCAGTAATGGGAGGGAGGGGTTCTGGCCCAGAGAGAAATGTGCCCCTATGGGAAGTCCCCAAAAGGGACCCTAACTAGAGGGACTCTTGCATTTCCTGTGGGGCAGGCAGGCCCTGGGCTTCACCTGGACGATGTCCCTCTCGGCCAGCTTCCCCCGGGAGGAGATCCGTATGTCATCACCATCCAGCTCCACCATGGCTGTGGGGGGTGGGGGAGAAGCGGCATAGAGTGGGGGGTTAATGGTGGGTGCCCCGGTCCTGGTAGGACAGTGGACTTGTCCTCCAAGCCCGAGTCAATCCAAGGGTAGAGGACGCTGGCCCAGCCCCCCACGTTTCAGACAGGAGGCGCCTCTGACTCCTAGCCCAGTGCTCCTGCCTCTCCCAGGCTCCCAGGGTTGGAGTGACTGGGGAGCCTCCCAGAGCCTTGGGATGTGGGCTTGGGGTGCACGCCCTGACACACCCCTCCCTGCGCAAACACACACACCCTCACGCCCTGCACGCTCCCCAAGTCACACACATGCCCAGGCGGGCGCCCTCACTCTTTTGGCAAGCATTGTCACCCGGGGTCTGAAGCCCCTGGGGGCACATTAGAGTGGGGGTGCGGGGGAGGTTGTAGAGGGCTGCAGCCGACTCACCGTCGAACTCTGCCTGGCCCACACCGATGATGATGATGGACATGGGGAGTTTGGCCGCCTGGGAGACAGCATGGGGGGTAGGGGAAGGTTGGCCAGTTAAAGAGAGAAAAGATCCATGGACAGGGACAAAGGAGTGGGTCAAAAGAAGAGAGGAAGGAGGGCAGGAGAGAAAGGGAAGCCGAGGTGGAGGCGAGAGAGGAGGGGGGGTCGGGGGCAGGGGCAGGGGTGGACGGAGGCAAGGGGGAAGCAGGTCACAGGCCTGCTTCCACCAGCCACCCCCATCTCCTCCTCTGCTCCTGGGGCACCATCACGGGGGGTCCCCTTTTTAGATAGGGGTGGGGGCATGTTCCTGGACCTCCCACCTCCTCAACCTGGCCAGGCAGGGCTGGGGTCTGGGGCAGGCAGGCTAAGGACTGGCTGAGGGAGCCACAGGCCTCTGCAGGGAGAGGACCACAGAATTTGACTAAGGGGTAGGTACAGGGCTCACCAGCTGGGTCTCATGGGCCTCCCCCCAGCCCCACACCCCGCTGCCCCATCCTCACGCAAGTCCCACCAGACCCTGCGGTGAGGAGCCAGGAGTTGGATGAGGGCAGTGGGTCCCAAAGTGGGCAGAGACAGGCAAGAAGCCATGCCTGGAGCCCACCCCAGTATCTCCCCAAAGGAGAGGGAAGCAGCCCCCCAGGTTTCTCCGAGATGGGGGGAGTGCCCCGAGCCCCCAGCACCCCTCCCAGCCCGCTCACGTTGACGATGGCCTCCTTGGTCTGCGCCATGTCCGAGATGACGCCATCTGTGATGATGAGAAGCACCGAGTACTGGGAACCGTCCTGCACAGCCGCCGCGTTCCTGGGGGCAGGGCGGGCGCGGCTCAGGCCCGCTGGGGTCAGCCCCTTCCCCAAGAACTCCGACCACTCCAGGGGGGTTGGGGGCAGGTCCTCGAGTGGCCGGGAGGGGCCTCTCAGGGTCAGGGTCCGCGGGAACGAGACGCGCGCCCTCGGGCCCTCTGGGGAAACAACAGGTGTGGAAACCACCTGGGGCCCCGGGAGCTCACCTGGCCACGTGGGTCACCACAGGCGCGAAGTTGGTGGGGCCGTAGAGCTGCACGGTGCGCAGGCTGCGGTGGTAGGCCTCCAGGATGCCGTCGATGCCGCAGCACGACGGGTTCTCCTGGTTGCCGTTCTGGGGGCACGGGAGGGAGGGGGGGTGCGCTCGGATGGGGAGTCTGAGTTCTGGATGAAGGAGGGGCGGGGCGGGTGGCGTGTGGGAGCCGAGCCCGGTAGGGGAGGCCAGCAGGGGTCTCCCAGACTCTCCTCTGGTGGGAGAGGAGGGGCCAGGGTGGGGGTGGGGGAGCTCCCAGCACCGGCCCTGAAAGGTAGCACATGCTCTGGCTGAGATGGGGCTGACCTGCTCCTTGCCCCCTCCCTGCACCTGCTCAAAAAGGGAACCACGGGCAAACCCACCGCAGCTAAATGACTCCTGGGTCTGAGCAAATCGCAGAAGGGCCTACAGTGGATGCATCTTTGAGGGTCCCTTCACTACCGTGGCTGGCACTTGGCAGGCAGATCAGGAATGCTTGCTAAGTACATGTCTGACTCAGCTAGCAACTGATGGAATGTCCCTAGCTGGGAGAACTCCCCTCACCCCATCTCAGCTCCACACTACTTCCCCTCTCCTGATCATGCAGCAGGCAGGCCGCCCCACCCAAAGGCTGCACCTAAGTCCCTTGTTCCCCACACCCCAGCTTGGCTGGCCCTGCCTCCCAGGATCTCCTACCAGCGGGAACTCGTGGGACACCCTCCCGTCGGGGGGCAGCTTGGCCCCGAAGCCAAGGGCGGGGAACATCTTGTCGCTGTCATAGTGCTGGATGATCTCCCCGACAGCGGTCAGCGCCAGCGCGTAGGCATTCAGTTGGTAGGGGCTCATGTAGTGCAGGGACGTGGACTGCGAGGGGTTCCCTATGACAAGGGATATATGGGAACGTTTGCCGGCCTGGATCCTCCAAGCCAGACCAGCTTCAGAATGCAAAAGGCACCCCCGGAGGTGCTTCTCTGAACTTTTCTTCTTCAACTTTTATTTATTTATCCTTGACTCCCTTCTCTTCTTATTCAACATTCAGTCCCTTAGCAACTTCAAGATATATCCAGAATCCCACCTACTTCTCCCCTCTTCCACTGCTGCAGCCTGGGCTACGTGGTCATCCAGCTGACAAGACTGCAGCAGCCCCCTAACCCATCCCCGGCTCCCACCCTTGCACACCAGCCAGAGTAAGCCTGTTAAAATCGAAGTCAGACCATGCCTCTCCTCTGCTCAAAATGCTGGAAGGCTCACCCCTTGCTCGGAGTAAAACCCAAAGTCCTTACAAGGCCCTTTGTGATCTGCTCTCCAGCTACCTCTCCCCCCGGCTCCTCCCTGTCACTCAGTTCCAGCTTCACATGCCTCTTGCCATTCCCACCTTGGGGTCTTTGCAATGGCTGCTCCCTGTCCCTGGGACACCTTTTCCCAGATGTCTACATGCCCCCCTCACCTTTCCTGGGTCTCTGCTCCCGCGTCACCTTCTGATCAGCCTACTGAGAGGGACAGCATTCCACAATATTCCCTACCCCTCTTCTGGCTTGATTTTTTTCTCTATAGCCCTTTTCACCACTAACTTAGCCTATATTTTGCTTATTTGCTTATTAATGAGAGGCAGGACAGCATGGTTACAGGAGCACAGGCTCTGGAACCAGACTGTCTCTGCCTCCTGCTAGCTGCATGATCTTGGATAAATTTCCCAGTGTCCGCGTCTGTTCATTGGGGATAATAATAGTTTCCATTTCATACGATTGCTGTGAAAGATTAAAGAGGTGTTATTGTTGTAACTGTCATAATTGTTGCTACTACTAAGGCCGCTCCGGGCTCTGAAACCCCACTCTGTGATGCTAGGGCCTGCAGCCCAAGAGGGGTTTCTGACCCACGTGAGTGGGAGACCAAGCATCTGCTGATTGCCTGGCACAAATCTGAGCATGGAGCGCCCCTAGTGGGGGCCCAGAATCCAGGGAAGGCTGTGATGTTTATAGTGGTGTTAAGTTTGGCCTTGGCGTTGTTCCTGGTGACTCAGTGGCAGCCCAGTACAGGAGAAATTCAGGGGTGGGACGGAAGCTGGAGCAGCACCTGCAAGGATAAGGACTGGGGCCCCTGGGCTGGGTTACTGCCCGCACTGAGGGCCCCACAGTTCAGCTTTGGCTCCAGTCCTCTACTCCAGCTATGGGTTGGACTGCGCCGAGGGCGTGGGATTTGGTCTGGGGTGGGGTGGGGTTCTTGAGGGGCTCTGGGTGGGCCCTGAGAACACAATGTCCTATTCCCCCAGGCAGAGAAAGGGTAAGGCTGCGGCGCATGGTATGTAACCCCAGGGCCCAGATTTGTTAGCGATGGTTAGACCTGGGGATACCTTTCCCACCCAGGCGGTATCTTTGATCCTCTAGGACAATGCACCACCTCTTTAGTGAGGAAGGGGCCAGGCTACCCAGCCAATGAAGCCTTCTTCCTTCCAGTCCCACCCCTCTCTTTCCCAGCTGGCCCATCCCCCACTCACCATTGGAGGCGGTAAAGTCAATGGCCACTGTGAAGTTGATCTGAGTCCTAAAAGAGGGAGAACAGCAAGGGGTTATTGGGGAGAGAGGCAGGGCTGTGGGGGGAACGGACAGCACTGGGCAGGGAGTGAGGAAGCAGCCTACTGCTTGCCAGATGTGCGGCTTGGCTAAGTCATTCACCTCTTCAAGTCAGCTTCCAATTCTGGAAAAGGGGAGGTAATGCCAGCCACACCCTCCCCCAAAGGACTGTGGTGAGAAGCAAAAGAGTCACGCAGTGTATAAGGTCTTTGAAGATGATTACTTTCCATTTGGGCATGGGATTATGATGGCTTCTTTCCTCCCCAGACCTTGCTCCCTGGGCCCCCTGGGACCAGTAAGATGGAAAAGGGTCGCTGTGTCTGTTTTCAGGCTCAATTTTGGAGTCAGATTCAGGATTAAAACTTATTTGACAAAAAAAGAGAGACAAGCAGACATAGTACATCTCCTGAGGGAAGAACAAGACACCATCCATGATGTTGTTTTGCCAAAAATTGAACCTGAATGCAATTGCAGTCCTAGCTATCAGGGAAATACAGGGGGCAGAGGAACTTGTTAAATGACACCATAGGGGATGCAGCCAGCAAAATCCAGACCATGGGAAACTCTCTGGGAGCATCACAGGAAAGGGGATCTGGGGATCAGTAGCATTGGCACTGCCTGGAACTTGCTAGTTTGGAATTTCACTCTCACTTTAGACCTACTTCAGAATCTCTTGCTGGAGTGGGGTGGGGGTGGGGGCAAGAATCTATTTTAGCAAGCCCTCATGTGCTTGGGGAAATCTATAGATGAAAAGAGAATTAAGAGATGTATTAACCAATCACAATATATGGATCTTATCTAGAGTCTTTTTGAACAAACCAATTTTTTAAATTTCTAAAACTGGGGAAATTTGAACACTGATTAGATATATCACGTTAAAAATGGTTAATTTTTAAAGTGTGATCACGATATTATGGCAAGCTTTAAAAAGAGAGAGAATCCTTACATTTTAGAGATTATTCCTGGAATATTTGGAGATGAAATATGACAGCTGGAATTTGCTTCAAAATGATTAGCTGAAGGGGGGAGCAGATGGGACAAGACTGGCCGTGAGTTGGTGGTAATTGCTGAAGCAGGTGAAAGATCCTGGGGGTTCATTATACCGTCTCGCCACTTCTGCATGTGTTCTGGATTTCCCATAATAACAAGTTGGGTTGGGGAGATTTAGAGTCAGGGCTGGGACTTCCTGAGGGCTTGGATGTTGTAGGCTCTGTGCTAGATGCTGACAAAACAGGCTGAGGAGGACATGAATCCCGGATAAAGCCTCGTCTCCTGTGTTTCACCCTGGGTGAGCACTCAGCAGGCGAGTTTGTTTTAAGAAGCAGATTGCAGGGCCCCACCCCAGAGACTTCAGTCCGGTTGGTCTGGGGCGGGACCCCGGAATCTGCCTCTTTAACAAACATCCCCCTATCTGCTGCCCTCATGCAGAGACTGAGGCAGGGGATCGGGGATTACACTTGGGGGAATTCTGTGCTGGTGATTCCGGGTTGGGGATGAGATAAGATGACGCAGGCCTCACCTCACTTGCTTTTAGCAGATGGTTCCTCTCAGAAACCACAGCCCTCCCTCTTCCTGGTCACAGCACAGCTGCTATTCATGGGACCCCACCCCCACCCCTCAGGAAGGTTCAAGGACAAGGTTAGCAGGTGACCTCGCCTGCTGGCTGGGGGCAGAGCCTCCGGACTCCACACCCTAGCGGTAAAGTAGCCACAAGCTGGCAAGAGCCTGGTTCCCTGAAAGATGGAGGAGAGCCGAGTCTCCCCACCCAACCCTGCTATACCATGAGTGAAAAACAAACCTTTATTTGTATTAAACTCTGAGGTTGGGGAATTATTTGTAATAGCATTTGGCTCACCCTCCTCATCTACTGTATGCTGTCACCTTTCAGTGTGGGATATACAGATGGTGTCATTGTTAGAGGAAAGGAGACATTTGCAGGGTAAGAGCCCTGCTCCTGGGGTCACCCTCGGGCTGGGGGTGGGGGTGCTGGCCTGTAGGACTGTAGCTGCCGGACACCGTCAGGCTGGCTCTTCCAGATCTGGGGTGAGGGGAGAGGCAGGGCTTTCTCCTCATCTAGTCCTCCCCTACTCTGGGTTCTGAAAAAAACTCAGGGAAGGAAAGGACTGAAAAAACAGACATCTTTGTAGGAAGCACTGAACAGGACAGAAGGCAGGCTGCTGAGCTCCCAGCTCCTCCTCTGACACAGGGGCCCCACCTCCCAGGGTTCAGGTGGGCAGGTGGGGGAGGCCGGGAAGGAGAGGATGCCTTCCTCAGGGTCCTGCCTGGACATGCGTGGCCCTCTCGCTCCCTGGAGCCTGCTTTCTCACTCTGCTTCTTTAGAGAGTTTCAAGAGAGATGTGGGGAGGGGCCGGCTCTGGGGCTCTAACCTGCCCAGTACCGGTGGCGCCAGCTTTGCACAGTGAGCTGGCCTCGAGCACCCAGCCCCTTAACTCGCCAGTCTCTATTTTCATCGCACCCCACCTGGCAGCCTGAGGCAGGCAGGGCCAGGATCATTCACTACTGCGGCACGAAGCGCAGTGTGTCGGGTTGCACGGAGGCCTGCCAACAGCTAAGCGTGCGGCCTCAGGCAAATTATACAGTGTCTCCAGGTGTGAAATGGAGATCATCGGCCCTCTCCTGCCCACTGTGCTCCACAGGTTGTGGGCACGGTGCAAAGGAGAAGGATGAGGAATGCTTGAAAATTATGAAGTGCTGGGTAATGTAAGGGGTGGGTGCTTAATGGGGATAGGACGGAGCAGTTTTGATCAAGAAGGGAGCAAGGGCAGGGTCTGGAGCAGGATCAGAAGAGGGGCAGGTAGGGGCAGAGGAAGCTTCTGGATGCCTGGAGGGATGGCATGTGCTCAGTGGGTAGAAGGAGACCTTGCAAACTTGAACCTCAGCACGTTCAGGGCGGCAGGGAGCAGTGTCATGGGAAAGTGCGCGTGGCTTCCCAGGGCCTGGCTTTTCCCTCTGCCCTGGAGAAGGAGGCAGCCAAATGGCCCACTTGGCTGGGATGAGTGTTTGGCAGCTGCCCCTGCCTGTCTCCCTCGAGACAGGTGCTCACTCACCTGCCTGCACCTGTGGGCTCCCAGCTGCCCACGCCCTGATCTGGCACCTGTCCTAGCAGGGAGCATGTTGGGCAAGAAGGATTCAGGTCCTCTTTCCATATGCTGTTGGCTGGAGTCTCCCAGTGGACTTCCTGCTGGCCTTAGCATAGGCACTGCACTTTCTGGTTCTTTCTGCTCTTTAGCTTGTATGGAGGCCCCAGGACAATCCCCTGGCTCAGCCCCCAGTCCCACCTGCCCTTACAGGTCCCTGATATGACTGAGCATGTTAATCACTGTCCCCCAGTTAGATCAGAGGTATCAGGAGCGCAGATCTGGAGGTATCCTTAGAACTCACCCACTCCTGCTTCTTTGTGTGCACAGGAAAGGAAACGGATGCCCATGGGGAGGACAGTGACTTGCCCTAAGTAATCAAGCAAATCCCTGGCAAAGAGGGCTCTTTCTACCTCCGCAAACCCTTGGCTTTCTTTGTCAGGGTGTCCCTACTATCGCCAGGTCCCATCTCTGCAAGGGGACCTAACATGACCCAGGTCAGCCTCCTTGGTCCAGGAGCTCCCTCTGCAGCCTTAGATTCCAGCGGCATGCCAGGCTCTGGGCACGCTGCCTCAGCCTAACACTCGGACACTCAGGGTTTAGTCAGAGCCCAGTATCAAAGCTTCATCCAGGGTCTCAAAGAAGCCAGGGTGGGCCCAGAGCTGGTCATGTGGGAGTGTGGGACCCCTTCCCTCTCCCCGAGGCTGCAGAAGCTGGGCTGCCTCTCTCCTCACCCTCCTTTGATGTAGTCAAGGAAGGTGCATTCTGACTCCACAGCAAAGGAAAGCAGCGTAACCTTGAAAACAAGAGGGAATTCGGTCAGTGGGAAGCGTGGATGTGAGGTGGGGGAATAGTTTGTGATGATGATGTGAGAACCAACATTTCCTGGGCACTCAGTATATGCCAGTTTTGCATGCATGATTGCATTCCGTGCCCACAGCAACCTCATGAAGTACTGCTGTTAAACCATGTTAGCAAGGAAGCTGAGACTCGAAGAGGTTACACACTGGCAATGGATGATGGTGATGGAGGCACAACTTTGTGAGTGTAATCAACACCACCGAACTATATATTTGAAAGTGGAGAAAACAGGAAACTTTATGTTGTATATAAGTGACCAGAAAACAAACAAACACTTAGAACTATACAGCACAAAGAATGAACCCTAATGAACCTACAGGCTAGTAATTAACAGTATAATTATAATAATAGTGTTTCATCAATTGTAACAAAGTTAACACACAAATGCAAAATGTTAATAGGTAAAACTGTGGGTGTGAGAGGGGAGTATTTAGGAACTCTACTTTCTGCATGATTTTTTTGTAAACCTACAACTGTTCTAATAAAACAAACAAAGCAAGGGTTTCTGGGGGGAGAAACAACAACTCAATCCTGTTGCGTCATTGTTTTAAATTGTGCTAGATTCTGTTTGCAATATTTTATTTAAGATTTTTGCCTCAATATTAATAGAATGATCTACAGTTGAAAAAAAAAAAAAGGCAGGGGGATGTTAGCCAATGTGGTGAAGTATGCTACCAGGACGTGGCAGAGCAGGGATCTGAGCCCCAGCAGATCTGTCTGATGCCAGAGCCTGCAGTCTTGACTCAGTGCCAACCTGCATCCTGGAAAGGACCCTTCTCTGTCCATGGGGCACAGGGCCTCAAGCCAAGGACTTGGGCCTGCCCTAAGTGGGCATCTGCTTCCCAACGCCAGAGCCCTGGCAGGGGGTGTGGAAGGAGAAGGGGTCTTCCTGCCACAGACCTAACCACTTGCCGATGCTGACAAGCTCCACATTTCATGGCACACCAACTATTAATGCTGAAACGGGCCTCTGATCTGTGCTTATCTTAAAACTTACTTGTGCCACTTAAATCCATCTGGGGAATCTCAACCTCCACCCTCTTAGACCCTAGAGGGTGGGTCTAAGTCCCTTCCCCAGGCCCTTTCCCAAGAAGAGGCCCCCTGACCTCTGTGCCCTGGAAGGTGCTAGTGGGGGGCAGCTAGCTACCTGGCAGCTCATTATGAGAACAATTTAGGATCCTGGAGATAAGTGAAAGTCTGGCTGCTGAGCCAATTAAATGAGGCAAGATTGGAGCAAGGGACATTTTTTCAATGTAGGGGAACAAATGCCTCTCTAGGATTTGGAGAGCCCCCCTTGGTGCAGATTCAGCCATCTTTGTCAACTCATCGAGCAGGTCAGGAAGCACTCTGGCCTGGCAAAGCTGATGAACCATTAGCCTTAATAACAGGACAGTCTGTGAGTGCTGAGCTGGTCTTAGAGACGCCTGCCCCCTGGGATCAGGTGTTAGGCACCGGCATGAACAGAGCCTCCTTTCTCTGCAAGTGTGGAGGTTCAGACTCAGGAGGAATGAACCCTGCTGATGGTGATTCATTAGAATCCCCAGGCAGCTTTCAAAACACCTTGCTGCCTGGGGATGGGGGTGGGGCACCCCAGACCAATTACTTCTGAGTTTCTGGGGTGGGGCTCTGGCCCTGGATCTTTTCCAAGTTCCTCATATGGGTCTAACCTGCAGCCAGGGATGAACACCCTGGGATGACACAGTTCCCTAGCTTGCCTGATCACAGGAATCACCCAGGGACTTGCTACTCAAAGTGTGGTTGCCAGTCCAGCAGCATCAGCATCACCTCGATGCTGGTTAGAAATGCAGACTCTGCATTTTAGCAAGCTCCCCAGCAGATTTCTGCACGTGGGAAAGTATGAGGAGCACTGACATACATGTTTAAAACAGATTCCTGGGCTCCAGACTGGGCCTCGAAAACAGAACCCCAGGGAACTGGCCGGGCCATCTGTATTTTAACAAGCATCCTGGATCCTGGGTCATTTTTATGGTGAAGATTGAGAAATGCTGGCGTAAAGGAAAGGCAGGAGACCTGGGCCTGGCTCTGTCCCTAATTCACTGTAACCTGGGGCAAGTCACACCCCTTAAAATAAAAAGGCTAGAAGAGATGAGTGGATTCAAACTAATCTTTTTTAGCTTTACAATTAAAAGGTCTCAGCAGGGGACATACTGTCTCCCCTCAGGGTATTTGGGAATGTGTGGGAAAGTTTTGGGGGTTCTTACAAAGAAGGGACTCTATTGGAAGCTATGCAGGGGTCAGGGGTGCTAAATATCTTGCAATATATGGGAAACTCCTGTGAAATGAAGAATTATCTTGCCCCCAACGCTGACAGCATCCCCTCTGAGAAACACTGCAGCTTCGGACAAAGGAAATATTACTCCAAGTCCCAGGCCATGAAACAGTTACAATCAGAAAAGCGGTGGTCAGCACCCTCTGAATGAGCAGACTACTTCGCAGTGTCCAAGCCTGCATCTCCCTGCATCACCCACGTGTCTGCAATAGCCACCCTGTGCAATGATTAAGCAAAGTAGGGATGATTTTTTTTAATAAAATCACCCATTTTATGGATGGAGAAAATGAGGCTCCTCAAAGGAACTGCAGGTCCCCTGGGTCTGGGATGGCAGTCTGCCTGACTCGAATGACTAAGCTTGGCTGCATTAGCTGATGCAGAGTAGGGAGGGGACACTAAGGGGCAGGCTTGAGTTAGGTTTACACGCCAAAGACACGGCCTTTGTTCTAAAAAGGCCCTGCAGACTTCCACCCCAGGGCTTTTGCACTTAACGGAATTCCCTCTATCTGGAGCTCCCCACCCCACTATCCTCAATACTCCCTCCTTCCCCTGCTCTGGAGCTCTACTCAAATGTCACCTACGCAGAGGAGCTTTCCTTGACCACCTTATGTAAAATAGTAGCTTTGCCCCCGGCAATCTCTACCCCTTTACTCTCCTGTACTTTCTTTGCCCACAGCGCTTATAATCATCTGGCACACACAGGTATGTGGGTGTTCGTACATTTGTTTTCTGTCTTCGCCCATCAGGATATAAGCACCATGAGGACAGAGATCTTGGCCCCTCTTATATCCCTGGTGCCTGGTACATGGCAGCACTCAGTCAATATTTGTTGAATGAATGCATGGATCTACTGAAGACCAGTCCCCAGAAGCCACCGGGCCAGTGTGTCACCCCAGAATGGTCATGGTTGAGAAGGGACAGTGCCCGCAGCAGATGCCAGCTCTGGAGTCAAGCATGGCACTGACTTCCGGCTCTGCCACTTTCTGGCTATGTGACCTTGGATGAGTCACTTCCCTGCCTGCCACCTTGGTTTCCTCCTTCAAGACAAGGGGATGATGATATCTAACTCTTGGGGAAACAACTCGTGAAAAACACCTAACCGTGGAATTTCCCAGAGTAAGGGGCCTAAGAAATGCTCCTCCACTTCCTCTTCCTTCCTGCTATAAGCCCCTTCGGGAGTTTCTCTCTGTGACTTCTCATTCTGTATCACAGACCCTCTGCTGCCGTCTCCACCCTTTGCCCCTGTGGCTGTTGCTCCATCTGCCCCACCCTTCCCCACCCCCAACTCTCTCCCAAGCCTCCGTTCCCACGCTCGGCAGGCACACACGTGCGCGCGCACACACACACACACACACACACACACACACACGACTCCTGATATCAGGCTTAGCTTGGGGCTCAGACCGTCAACACCAGGCCGTAGAGACAGGGTAGCTACTCACTGTGCCAGAATTCACATATTTCTTTTTCTTCATTTTCTTTTTTGGGTTTATCACCTGCAGGAAAAACCAGTTATCGGGTAAGAAGAGCAAATCCAAGCAGTCAGAGCTGGGCCCCTGGGGCCTCACCGATCCCCAGGGGTGGTGCCAGTCCCCGCATGCGGAGTCTGGGCTTGAGGATCTGGGCAGCCAGTGGGGGGCAGGCTCAGTCTCGGGGAGGTTTTGTGGGACTGTGGCACTTAGAGTGATGCAACTAGACTCCCAGATTCGACTCAGTATCCCACGACCAAACGTACCAGGGACAATATTTTTTTAACCTCTTTCCCATTGCTCCCCCAAACATACCCTCCACCCTGTGCAGCCAAAGAAGGCTCGATGTTGCAAAGGGGCCCCATCCGGGCCTGTGCTGGGTGTTGGCTTGCGCTGCTCCCCTCACCCAAAATGCTTTCCTCTCTTTCCTCGGCCACTTCCAGCCTTCCCTTCATCTCCTTCAAGACCCAGCCCAAGGGTTGCCTGAGGCCTCCAAGGCTCCCCTCTCAACCGCCATCTTACAATGCACGGGACGGCTCCCCTAAACAAATAACTGTCCAACCCCAAATGCCAATATTGCCAAGGCTGGGGAACCCTGGGCTAAGGGAAGAAGACTACCACGGGGCTCTCATGCTCACTGCATTTGCATTCTCATTTGAGCCTCAGTGTTTTCATTTTGTTTTGTTGCTTTCTTTTCACATGGGAAGTCGAGGCACAATCTTTGTTCTTGCCAAACAAAGCAAGGCAATTTTCATACCTGTCCAGTCATCTCCTGGTTTCTGGTGACCCATTTCCCCTCTCCCACATCTCCTGTTCTTTCTGCTGGCCACAAACTACATCTTTAGCTGAGTTCTGTTCTGCGAGAACAGGTACCAATATTCACCTCTGGAGGTGAGGAAACTAAATGCACAGAGACTCCAAGTGATTTGCCTAAAGTCACACAGCTGGTCTGGGTAGTGATGGGATTAGAAACCAGGTTTCCTGCGCCCAGACCAGTGCCACATACAAACGTGCCACCTTGATGACAAATGGAAATGCATTCCTTCAACAAATATTATGGAGTGCGGGTGGGGGCACCAGTTAGTCCCTTCAAGGATCTTCCCTCCAGTGGGAGAAAAAGATATATACTGTCACTAGGGCAGTAAGTGACAAGG
Organism: Myrmecophaga tridactyla; assembly: GCA_004026745.1. NCBI lineage: Eukaryota > Metazoa > Chordata > Mammalia > Pilosa > Myrmecophagidae > Myrmecophaga > Myrmecophaga tridactyla. Next base: position 16,748 of record PVIY010026049.1, read on the forward strand.
CTCATCAAAAATAGGGAAGTCAGAAGAGAAGTGCCAGGGCGGTTGCAGGAAGGAAAGACCATGCCAGTCGGGAGCAGGCGGTACCGAAGCCAGACCTGAAGGGATAAGGATTTGAGCACAGAGCAATGGAGGGAGGGTATTCCAGCCAGAGGAAATATTGTGGGTGAAGACTGGTGGGGGGAAAGGCAGGTGGGAACAAGTACAAACCTGGGGATCCAGTTTGATTGAAGACCCCCCAGGGTGGAGAAGTAAGTTGGGACTGGCTGGAAGAGAGCCCAGAATGCCAAGTTAAACATCTGGGCAACATACAGCAGCCAGTGGGGGACTCTGATGACCTCTAAGCTGGTAAGAGACAAGAGCACAGCAGGCTCTAGGATGCTGGAAACTGGTGGAGGTGAGGATGAAGGGGGAGGGAGATTAGCCAGGGAAATGTTTGGCCTTGTTCTGCCACCTAATAGCTGTGTGACCTTAGGCAAGTTACTTAACCTCACTGGGCTTCAATTTCCTCATCTGTAAAATGGGAATAAAAAGAGATCCTGCCAGGCAGGACATGGTGGCTCAGCAGGCAGAGTTCTCGCCTGCCGTGTTGGAGACCCGGGTTCAATTCCTGGTGCCTGCCCAAGCTAAAAAATAAATAAATAAATAAATAAATTTTAAAAAGTGAACCTGCCTGACAGAGAGGTGGAATTAGATGAGTCAAATATGTAAAACGTTTAGACAGGGAGGGCCTGGCCTGTAAATGTCAGCTGCTCCTCTTTTCATCACTACTACTACTACTTACGGTCCAGGTGGGAGGGATGGAGGGTCTGGGAGTGTTGGGACAGGGCCAGGCTATGGCAGGAACACTGTTGTCAAGAAGTGACTACAGATCTTGAACCCTGGGGGCGGCCAAGGGGGTGGGGGACAGGGAGGGCTCAGGGTGATCAGTCATCGAAGTGGGGCCCACAGAAAGGAGCTGGATTTGGGGCACAGGTAGGAAGCTCAGGTGGGTGGGCTGGCAAGCTATGCAGGTAGAAACCGAGCATCTGGACAAGACACTGAGAGAGCTGAGGAGAGATGCCGAGGACAACAGCAGAGCACCCCGAGGACAACAGCAGAGCACCCCGATGACACGGGGCTCATGGAAAAACAGCTCTCTATGCAAGCTGTGGGGATGGGGGCAAAAAACACAGCCTCAATACTTCACGGTGCCTCAGTTTGCCAATCTGTCCAATGGGTGTGGGATGTTGAACTATTAGAACTGAGTGCATTTCAAACGTTACTCCAAAGCAGCCCTCCTAGCTGAGGAGAATGAACACAGGCTCCTGGGCGTCCGGGTGTAAGCCAAGGACACGACCACAAGCACAAACTGTCTTTGAAGCCTGCTGTGTTATCTTTAAAATTAGCCCCATTCCACATTTCCACTCAGTTACTCAGCTGGTTTAATATTACAGCAATATTTTGCTCTCAAATTGCCAGGTGAAGTGGGTGCTGAAAAGGTGCCCCGTTTATTCGGAGCCTTCAGTCACTCCTCGCCTCCCCCGCCCAAGCCCCCCACGAAGTACCAGCCTCTCCAGCCCCAAGTGGCTGCTCTGGACAAGTGCCGTGCAGGGGGACCAGCGCCCTCTAGGGGCCATACTGGGAACCTCCCTCCCTACTCCACTAAGCCCTCCTTTCTTCCTCTCCCCTGGCCCCCAGAGTCCCCAGGGCAGGTCTGGGGTCTGCTTTCTCGTGCAAGGGGACACTCCGTGGCTCCCATGGGCCAGAAACTGAGCTGGCTTAGGCATAAAACAATGACTGAGACACACCCACAACCCAGGACTCCGCGGTCTGTGAAGGGTGGGAAGTGTCAGGCACAGGCAATACAGTTGGGGGAGAGAGACATACAGGGACTGTGGGAGCACCCAGGAGGCGCATCTGACCCAAACTTTGGGGTGGGGTGAGTGTGCAGGCAGAGAAGGCTTCTAGGAGGAGGTAACACCCAAAGGGAGGTGTCAATGAGGTGAAGGAGAGAGAAGGGCATCTCAGGTGGAGGAATCAGCATGACAACCCCAAAAGGGCTGGAGGCTTGGAGCATCTCAGATGATGCCATGGGCTGACAGTGGGGGATGGGCGGAGGGGAGGGGCAGGGCCAGACGCCAGGGCCCTTGAAAGGGGGGGGGGGTCTGCATGGATCTATGGATACACCCCCGCTGCAGGCAGCATTGCAGGTGGCTGCCGGGGCAGAGTATCCCAAGCGAAGGCGCTTGGCCTTCATCTTGTAGGTGAGTCGCTCTCAGCTGGGGCGGGGCGTCCTTCAGCCTCTCCTCCCCTCCCCTGTGCAAACCGCGGGAGGTGGCGGGTAGGATGCACAGGCGGCTTTAAACCGGGGTGCGCTGTGCTCAGACTGCCATTCTGGTGGCACACTCTGGTTACTGGAGGGGGAGGGGGAGGGAACAGGAAGGCCATGGGGAAGCTGTTAACCCCCCCGCTCCCCATGGGAGGGGCAATGAGGCCCACGACCGGGCCGGAGTGAAGTAGAAAAACAGCAGAATATTTAGGTGGAAGGAGGGGCAAGGTCCAGACTGGACAAGGCCCGTGACGGGAACACAGGAGAAGAGCAGCTGGCTGGAGAGAGGGAGGGGCGCGGGGAGGCTTTAGTTTGTGCTGTCAGTTTTGGAAGATGGGATCTTCGGAAAGGCCAGCGGACAGCTGGATGACAGGGCCTGAGATGAGGGTCTTTCCTGGCGGAAGTCGGCTCCCTCTTCAGGCAGTTCTGACTCTCTAGAAAGGCCCTCCGGAGCCCAGGCAGGCTCCCCAGCGGCACCCCTCCCCCCACCCCGTCTAAGCCCTGCCCTCTTGGCTGCCAGGAGTTTAATTCCTTTTCCACCTGACGGCATTTCTGATGTGTGTAGACAGCTCTTCTGTTCCCCAAACCTGTCGTTTCTCTTGTTGATTGCAAAGGAGCAGGAACCAACGACCGAGAAAACAAACTGAATTCTTACTGCTTTTAGCCTGAGAGATTGCTGACTCTTCTAAGCCTGTCAAGCATTCTCAGAAGCTCAGATCCAAGAGCTCTGACCCCTTACTCTGGCTCCCTAAACACCTCCTCAAAGAAGACCAGAAAAAGACGGAGCCTGTGGTGGGGGAAGAGGAATGAAGGGGCTAAAAGACATCCCCTCTCCTCGGAGATGCAGAAAACAAAACAATTTACTGTATCAGGGCCCCTTCAACTTCGATTTAATTCAGGGTGTGACTTTAAAATGAGAACCTACTGTGTGCCCAGCACTGCCCTGCCACCGCGCGGCCAGGTAGCAGAAGGGGCTGTTACCTCCCCTGCCCTTGGGGAGTTGACAGTCTTGTTGGGAGCACAAGACACAGAACAAGCTGTAAAGGGTGACAGTGTAGAAGTACAAAGGGAGATATCTGGATTAAGTGATGGGAGTCAAATCCAGTTTTTCCACTTTACTAGCTGCGTAGCTGCTAATATGAAGATAACACCCCCAACAATGCAGGGTGGTTATGAAATGGAAATCTCTTGGCACACAGGTGCTCAAAAGATGACAAAAGTCAACACTTACGTAGTGTTTGCAGAGGGCCAGGTGCTGTTGTACTAACTTATCTCGTTTTCAGTTTGCACTGGCACAGAGGGGTTCATTGACATGGCCAAGGTCACACAGCTAGTAAGTGGCAAAGTGAAGATCTGGACCCGAGCAGTTATTAGGGTCGTAAGTATCCATGGGTAAGTGGGTTTGGCATGGACCATGCTGTGCCTGGAAGTTCAAGAAAGGGAGAATGCACAGGAGGCCAAGAGACTGGGGAAGGCCACTTGGAAGAGTGGGATCTGGGCTGGAGGTGGTCAGCGGGGAGGACATTCCAGGAAGGAGAGCATATTGAGTGATTTTTTTTTTTTTTTTAACATGGGCAGGCACCGGGAATCGAACCCGGGTGGGAGAGCCCGCTTTAGCGAAGGCTCAGCTCCGAAACTGTCCCTCGAGGACAAATGCCAGTCTCTCCTGAGACTGGGCGTCTCATCCAGAGGCACAGCCTGGTCTGGACCAAGGGTCCTCGACTCCTCCTGAACTCAGAACCTCGGGCCTCAAGACTGGAACATTCCCCTAAAATTGTCCCCCCACCCCCACTCCTCCCCACCCCAACCCCCCCTCTTCTCCGCCCCTCGTGGGAACTGCTCTTTAGGCGGGCACTGTGACTCAGTGGTTTGGGTCTTTTGCTTCTCGACTCTGCCACTTACCGAACTGCACAACTTCAGGCGAGTCCCCTAACTTCTCCGAGGATGGGACAATAATACCCATCGAATGGGAGACCGCGCGCAGTGTGCAGCCCAGCGCCTGGCGCCCTGTTGTCCTTGGTGACCGGCACCTATTTAGTGACCCTCAGAGCAAATCCCAGACTTTGAGCGCCCGCCTCACCTCGTAGATGTTGAATTGGCTCTGCCCGCGGGCCAGCTCCCGGTAGCTGGTGGTGAACTCCCCGATGAAGTCATGGCTGCAAGGGAAGGCTGCTGCTGAGTCCCCGCGGCTGCTGCGCTCCACCCCTGCCCACCCCTCCCCTCTCACACATCCCTTCCCTGCCTCCCGGTTCTGCAGGGGCCTCTGCTCCAGGGGCACATGCCAGCAGGCGGTCTGGGGTCCTGGGAAGAGAATTCATTATCACTCCTGGAGCAAGAAAACCAACGCCTTGCAGAGAGCAGGGTCCTGGGGGAACGGGGCTCTGGAGGGAAGAGGCTCTGGGAAGGGTAGAGCCCACAGCCAGAGGGGGTTAGGAAAAAGTCTTACACAGCAACAATCAGAAGTGCTCTAGAAAATATAAGCACCAAATGCAATGCCAAGTTTCTGCTTGGATTCTGGTTTGAACAAACCATCAACAGAAGATATTTTAGGGACATTTGGGGAAATTTGAACATGAGATGTTATTTAGATGGTACTCAGGAATTATTGTCTACTGGGTCAGGTGGGATAATGGTATTTGTGGTTACATAGAAAAATACCATTATTCTTTAGACATTCCCAGTGAAATATTTACAGGTGAAATGCCATGAGGTGTGTAATTTAAACTACATCTGCAAAACATAAAGCAAATATAGCAAAATTGAACAATTATTAAATTTAGGGGATGGGCTAAGGGTAGTCACTAAACCCTTCTTTCTACTTTCTATATATCTGACATTTTCCCAAGAACATTTTCTAAAGTGACAATTAGAGCTCTGTCCATCTAGGCAGCGGGAGGTGTTTTCTGCAGTGACTCTACCTCCTGGAGCCCCATCTCTCCTGTAGGTTTGTGCCTATATACAAGCGTAGCAAAATGCTTTCCAAGCAGAGCCCCTTTTGCTCTCTTCTAACCTGTGCTGTCCCCATCAGAGGGCAGTGGTTGTGACAGCTTCCAGCGTCTTGGACTGGGGCATCTAGATGGAGAGGGAAGCCCAGGAGGTGTCCCTGGGGCCTTGTCTCCTCTTGAGCCCACACTTAAGGGCTACTTTTGAGACTACCTGTCTACAGCTCTCAGCCTTCAGATACTGAGCTCTTTAAGGCGGGGCCCAGTGACACTTGGTGTCTGTCCCCAGCTGACAAGAAAAAAGAGAATATTCCAAGTAAATGAGAAGTATGGGGCACTCCAGAGTAAAAGGAGGCAAATCATAGGTGGAAACAAGCTGACTTGCCTGGGCTGTGATGTAGTTAAAGGGAAGAAGAGAAGAGGGAGGGAGGGAAGGACAGGGCAAGTTAATGGAGGTGGTGTTGCCCCTGGAATTCCTCTCCTGGAAAGTTTAGGGGAAGGTGAGTTCCTTGGAAGGAGGCATGGGGACCTAACTTAAAACTGGGTTTTCATAGCCTTTTACATGAGATGGAGACAACGGTTTCACCTGCCCACATTGTGATTTGGGAGGTGCCAGTAGAGATTATGAGGCTTAAAGCCCCCTCTAAGCCAACCCTTTGTAGTGCCACAGAGTGGAGGGAGCCACAAAAGTCAGGACAGTGTTTGGATTTGGTCCAACAACCAGTGTGTGTTCTGTGCTAAAGCTGCAAGAGTCCTGTTCATGGCCTCATCTATGAATTCCAGCGACACTGTCTCCTTAGGGGTGCTTAGATAAAAAGAAGGGGAAAACAAGGCTTCCCAAGGACCCTGAGTGGGTACTACCTCCCACCAACAAGCACAGCCCTACTCAGCAGGCCTCACGCTCCTATGAGTTCATTCCTGTGCATCAGAGCTTACCCTTCCCGTGGCCTGGTCCCTCAGTCCTTGCTCTCTGCAAACGGCATCTCGGATGAACCGAGGGCTATCTGCCTGCGACTGGCCTCCCTACAAGATTGTGCATCTCTAGAGGGCTCAGCATCTGCATCTTGGTTGTCCCACAGTGCTCAGCCCAAGGCTTCACACAGAGAACATGCCCATGAACGTTCAGGGTCACTGACCTGTCCCCGAGAACATGCACATTTCAGAAAATCCTAAATTTCTGCCAAAGGTGGGGAGATTTCAGGCACTGGCTGGCCACTGGGCAGCCATTTGGAGGCAAAGAGGCCTCTTATGTGCCTCATACCCTATCTTGCAGAAAAGGGGCACTCTGGCCCTTGGTGCAGAGGAGTGGGGAGGAGCCACCATAACAGCAGCCCTCCTAAAGCCTAACCCAGCCCCTCCCTCTGCCCCTGGAGCAGCCCTGGGGTGGGTCCTGGGCACAGCTCTCCCACCTCCCTCCCCAGTGGCTGCCTCCCTCCCTGCATACCTTCTGTCCTCCTGCCCACTTACCTGCCATCTCGATCCCAGTCATACACCTCCACTTTGATGGTCCTGTAAGGCAAAGGGCCTATGGTGGGATGGCCCTGTCCCCACATCCATGTGGCCTGAGGACAGGGTCTTCCTGATGCCTCTGGGCAAGAAGGGGATGTGGGACACTTACTATGCTCCAACAGCCCTGGTTGGGGAGGCAGCCGCCCGGGAGACCACAGAGCCTTCTTGAACACTTAGCAAAGGCCTTAGAGACAGAGGCAGCCCCAGAGTTGTATACGAACATCCCAGAATTTCAAGGAGGATGCAGAAAACAACTTTAGACTTCAGCTCATCCCACCTTCTCCTTGGCCATACTTGTGGATTTATCAGGGGTGGGGCCACTGTAAAGGGAACTTGAGGCTCCCCAGATCTCAGGCCTGAGAGGGGTGGGTTGTTCTGGGGTGCTGTAAGGAGACTGAGAGGCAGCCCCCAAGATCTTAGGGGCTTGAGCAGTGAGGAGCCACCCCCACATTTCAGGGATGGGCCCAGCAGCATTGATTCTGGGATGGCCTGCTGAGCTTTCTCCATCCCCAGACTGGCTCCTGAGTGAGGGTGTAATTATCTTCACATTTTGGCCTGGCTGCTTTAATTAGTTTGTTTTGACTCCTGTGCATGGGGCTGGGCTCTGGGAATTCATTTTATTTTTAGCCACGTTCCCATGGCAACAGGCTAAGGGACCAGAGGCGGGAGGAGGTGGAGGATTGCTGGTTAACCCTTGGTGTGGCCCGCTCAGTCCTCCTGGGATACCCAGCTGCCAGAGTTCCTCTGTGGGATCGGGGTCTGGGGAGGTGAGAGAGGTCTGGGGAACCAGAGGGCTCCAGCCCTCAGTCCTACGTGGAGGTAGAGGGGAGGACGCAGAGGCAGCTGTCCAGGCTTTGTTTTCTGTTACCATCCCAACATCCCGCGCCTGGCCTTGGCCCACCTCGGGGCTGCGATGAGCTGGCCTTCAGGCTCTGGCACTCCCAGAAGGAGGCGCTGTCTCCCTACAGATGCGCCCGGCAAGAGGGTGGGGGGTGGGGGCGGACCCTCCTGCAGCAGGGCAGAAACTGTTCTGGAATGGAGGGAGGCTGTGCATGGACTGGATTTTTGTAAATTTTGTGTAAAATGGGGGCAGGCAGAGAAGCCCAACTTTTAAAGGAATTGTCCCTGAGTGGAAAGCATAAAAAAAAAACAAATCTAGGCTAGTGAAGGAGGGCTGGTGAGAGGGAAAAGGACTGGGATGTGGACTGAAGAGGTTGGACTTTGGACCCCCAGCTGTGACTAGAGAAGTCACTTAACCTTTCTGAGCTGCTGACCCATACCCTTAATGCAGGGATAATAACAGCTTTGTAGAGTAGCTGCAAAGACAAGTGGGTAAAACCCCTTTGGCACATGGGAGGTTCCCTATTAAAAAAAAAAAATCACCTTCTCTCCACTTTACCATTTGCCCACATTCGGATAGTTTTCCACATGAAACATACTTAAATCAAGGAATACCTGAGCCTGGACAGCTCTGCAACTTCTGATACCTGGAACGACAGGGCTGGAAGTGATCTCAGAGGCATCGAAGCCTGGCCGTCCCGTAGAACCAGGGGGATTGTTTTTAAGACCTACAGACCCCCAGGCCCAGCCCTGAACTCTGGCCGGGCAGCTCTGGAGCAGGGCCCAGGAATCCGCATGGTAGAGGCTTCCCAAGGGATTCAGCAGCACATGAGTGATGGCCTCATTTCAGATTGGGAAACTGAGCCCTGAGGACCCCCAGTGACCTGCCCAGGGTCACACAGCTGGTGAAGGACCGAGCCGGGACAACACCCACGCCCTCGCAGTCTAGGGCTCCCACCTCTGCCCTGTAAAGCAGACGTCTCTCTTCCAGCTTAGCTGCCTCCAGTGCCTTCCTCAGAGCACACCAGCTCTGCTGGGGACTTCTAGGTACCCCAGAAAGGGGGGTCCTCTCCTCCAACCAGGACCCTGGGTCAGTGACAGCCACACGCCCAGAGGCTGTGGGAGGGCCCCGGCACGGTCCCAGCCCTGGATGCCCATGCAACCGCAGGGGACATTTGAAAACCCCATAGCCAGAAAGCATGATCTCATTGGCCTGGACAGGACTCAGGCCCAGGTAGATCTGAAAAGCTCCCTGGCTGATTCTAATGGCAGTCGGCGCCATGGACCACTAGAGCACTCGTGATAGGAACATCTGGGGAGCTCTAGAAATACTGATGCCAAGCCTCACCCCCAGAGATTCAGAGCCAGTGGGTGGGCCACACAGGGAACACAAGACCACAAATGTGGCTTTCCCCAAATCATGCAGCTGATTGTAAGCATCCCAGGTCTTGGAACAGGGAGCCTGTGTCCTGTGGGCGTCCAGACACAGGAGGTCAGGGTGACAGAGCAGGACGCAGCTGAGCATGGCAGGCCAGCAGCAATGAGGTGGCTGGCAGGTGCCAGGCCGCACTCCCTGCACACCATGCGGCTCTGTCTGTGGGTAAATCTGCACCCCGAACTGCAAGGTCTTCCTTCTCACAGGCCTTTCCTGGGCGAGGAGGAGCTACGGTTCCCTGCTGCTTACAAGGCCCCGAGGGCTGACAGACCCGGAGGGGTGTGTCCTAAATTGACTGAGTCAGTCTAACACGGAGAGAGGCTTCAGGAAGGAGCACCGGACCTGAATTGGAGCTGGCATGCAGACTAACACCCCTCGATTAAAATCTCCACCTTCAACGTGGAGGTGTGAGTGAGCAGCCCCTCCCAGAGGAAACTGGCTTAAGGGGGACAAATCCTCAAGTCACAGAAAATTCAAGAAGATAGGGGGAATTGGGGGTTGGCAAAGGAAATGCTACTTGTGATCATCCCACTTTACCCGACTAGCGGGAGGGGATGGGGGCTAGGCAATGCCATTTCCTCTGACTCCAGCTCTGCTCAGGTGGGTTACTAAGATTTGGACTTGCCTGGCCTGGAGATAGCAAAAGACAGGGGGACACCCCAAACCAGAGTATAACCCAGAGGAGACATCTAGTCTGGGCCTCCCCACCCCCAGCAAATTATAAAATCTTTGGTCCTCCATTAGCCCGTCTGTAAAATGGACACATCACTACTACACACCTTCTTAGAGTTACTATGACATTTAAATAAGATCAGGTATTTAAGACAATTAGGACACAACTTGGCTCCTGTCCTAAATACTCAGTGGTTTTGGTCATATTGACTGGTTTCCACCCTCATTCATTCCAACAAAACAACATTTTCCTCAGCAGATCCCTGGTTGTCATCCTCCATGTCACAATTAATACTTGATACTCTGTTTGAATCTTCCTCTCTTGGCCCCGCTGACTGCTGCCCTCTTCTTCGGGTCCCTCCAATCTCTCCGACCACCTGTTCTTCTTCCTGCTCTGACATCCTCCAGGGAGCAGATTCACCCCCAGCCTGGGACACCCACCCCCTGCCTACGGCCTTCCTGGGCACTCCCTGCCTCTGTCCCCTCCCCACGAAGCAGGACATCGCCACACCTGTCCCACAGCTGTCCCCTTCCCCATGCGGCTAAAATTATGTTCATCTGTTCTCTTCTCAAACCTCTCTACAGCAGCTCCTCATTTTGACAACAAAATAATTTTTATAATTTAAAGAAGCTAATTTTAAAAATCAGGTGCATATAGGTTGTAAAAGAAAAATGCATAAGGCAAATCTATGTAAGTAAAGAAAGAATCCAGCTTCCCCTCACTCTTCCCATTTCTGCCAATGGTGCCACCTTATCTTGTCCCCTCCCCCAGCCCCTAGGCATAGTTATTTCTGGCTCTTTTACTACCCTATCCAGGCAGATGCGGGGACCTTTTGTGTCCTTCATGTTTTCTCCTTCTCTGCTCCACTCTGAATCACTGGGCATTAAAGCCAGGAGGACCTTTCTTACTTTCAAGACTACAACCACCTCCAATCGCAAAACAGACCTGCCCCTAACCCGAGACACTCAGGGGAGCGCCCTCCCCCAAATGCAACCCAATTCCGGCTCTGCAGGACACAGGGCTCAGAACCCAGAGTTCTAGAGCCAGGCTGCCTGGGACCAAATCCTGGTTTCATGGTTTGCTGGCAGTAAGACCCTGGGCACCTCTCTGGGCTGCAGTTTCCCTACCTGTGATACGGAATTAGTATTAGTGCCTCCTTCATAGGAGATACTAACTGCTGGGAGCATTAAATTAGTTAACATATGTAAAGCACTCAGAGCAGGACCTGCTTCATGATAATAAGCCATTGCTCTTATTGTCACCTGGCCTGGGGGCAACCTAAAACAGAGGCTCTGTATAGTCCATGGTGCCTGCCGCCTGGCTGGATTTGAAGACGTGGCTGTTGGGATTAAACCGTATGTGTTCTGGAAGGTTCCAAGAGGTGGCTCAGAAAAAGAGGAATAATGGCCTCATTTCCCTGCACAATCTCATCCCCTCTCTGACGGCTCCCGACCACCTCCTGAGTGGCTACTGGGTGTGTGGTTTACACCAGGGCTCGGAGGGGGCAGGCCTGCCAGCTCGCCCAGCCAGTGTGACACACCTGGCCCCTCGATTAACACCGCTGTCAGTCACGTCACAGTGGGTCTGTTCCCTGCTATGTGGAACGGCCTGAGTGCTGACCCCCAGAGTCCCGGCCATCCTGGAGGGAGATGGGGCAGGGGCACAGCCTACCTGGCCTTCCCTCCCCCTGGACTCCTCCCCACCACACACTCATCTCCTCCAGTGGAGGTGGGCACTGCTGCCCACCCTATCCTCCCTGACAAGGCTGGATTCTGAGGCCCCAGGAGCCCTCCCTAGGCAGGCAGGGCTGTGGGGGGTCAGCTGGGCCCCCAAGAACCTCAGGGCAGTGGGGCTGGGGATCCCCGATTCCTTCCACTTTGTAAGATTTTAACTGCCATGCGCTCCCTTCCCCCTACCTAGAATTCCCTCTCCCTTCCTCTTCCTCTCCTTCCTAAGCTCCTGTCCCCAGGAAGCCTTCCCTGAACCTTCTTTAGACTCTACTCATCCAACCAGACTGTCCACTCATCCCTTTACCCATTGCAGAAGCCCAGAATCCAGTCAGACACGTAACAGGGGTTTGTTTAAACTGGGATGTGCATTTTTGCCCTCAATTTTGTCCTGCACAATTATTTAGCTATCTAAAATACATGTGTGCATATCTGAGCTCCCTGAGCTCAGACCATAAGCTCCGTGAAGATGGAAATGTGGCTCCTCTCCCTTGAATGCCGCACAGCTGGAGGTGCAGGGCCCAGCACACAGCATGCACTCAATTATCACCTGCAGAACACATCATGGTTTTCCTACCCCAGCCAAGAGGCAGGGAAATGAGCCACTTCATTTCCAGGATTAGGACCTAGTAGGTCTGAAGGTTTACTTGGAGGGAAAGAGGCGTGCCTAGGAAGGGAAGCCATCCATTCCCCCATGCCCTCCCCCCTCCCTCACCCCACTTACCCTCTCAGTGACCACCCTGCGTAGAGCCCTAGAAAGCCTGTGCCGATTCCACCAGCCAGGCCCCCTAAGTAGTCTGTTCTGATGCGCCAGTGTTCCTGTCCTTGTGGCCTGCAGAGGCCCAGTTTCCCCAAGGAGAGGGGGTCCAGGCAGCCCTGCAGTGAGCCCACCTGCGCTGTAGCATTCTCCCTGAAACCGGGATGGCTTAGGGTAGCTTACAGGCCAACGCTATCTCGCGGCCCCCATCTTACACATCTCCTCCACTTGCTCCCAGCACTTACCACAGTTTGTAATTACATGTTCCTCTGTGTGATTATTCGATTAACGTCTGCTTCCCCCACTAGCATGCAAACTCCACGAGGTGGGTGAAGGTTGAAGGTGGTGTGTTTTGTTCATGCTGATTTCCCAGCATCTGGCACAATTTCTGGCGTATCGTAGGCATGCAATAAATACTAGTGAACTTAATGCTGAATTTGGTATTTCGTGCATACCAAAACCTTCTCGTGGAGGTTGTGTCTGATAAGCTTCGAAAGAGCTGAAGAGCAATGCAGACATTTTAATACCCATTTTACAGAACAGGAAAATGAGGCTCAGACAAGTCAAAGCTGGCCCAGGTTGACAGTGCTTTTTAGACACAGAGCCAGGATCAGAAACCAGGTATCTGCTATCTAAGCTCAACAATTTTTAAGCACCACAACAATTATGATGCTAACTAACATGTGTAAGAGTGGGGTAATAAAAACAAAACACAACAAAAAAGAGTAGGCTATGTCACATCAAAAAGTTTCACAAGTTCTTTGCACCTAACCTCCTCACTCACCCCAACCCCATTTATCACTGACTCCCCAAAGTCCATCTGCCAGGAGTTGGCCCACTCTGTCTGCATCTAGAGCACCCCCACCTGCCCCTCTTCTGGGACCAGGCTAGGGTTCACCAGGGCACCCACCTGGGCTTCCTGGAATCCCAGGCACCTCTCCTGGCCCCCAGCCCGGGGAGTTTCCCACCAGTGGGGATGCCAGACCAGGAGGAAAGTGGTGGGGAAAGGAGGACAGTGAGGATATGAAAAGACAGAAACTGCCTGGGATGGGGTGGGGTGGTGTGGGGGGCCAGGTATGGAGCCCAGCGAGTCCCACCCAGGGCAGGGCCAGCCATGGCACAGCTCCAGAAGGCACTATGCCAATTGACAGGGCTGCTCCGAGCATGGGGAGGGCACGGGTGGGGAAGGAGCGGGAAGGGACACCTCCTCTCACCGGTCATAGTCCCCATTGCAGAGGGCCCTCACAGGGATGGAGAAAGTCTGCCAGACGGGGTTCAGAGTGTTCTTCATGACCTCGGTCTTGTGGCAGATGGTGAACCTGGCGAAGGAGAAGAGAGCAAAAGGCTGTCGGGCCCCAACCCAAGGAGGCCAGTGGAGGAGCCAGCCGGTTAACAGCTCCGCCTCCCGGACAGCAGAAACTGTGGTTGCGTGATGTGCTGAGCTGCCTGCTGCTAGCACATCCAGGTGGAAACCGGATGGCCATTTCCTGGCGATGGCACGGAGAGGATTCCCGCACCAGGTGGAGACTGGGATGGGTGGGACAAGCCCTGGGGTGAGTGTCAGGAGATGTGGGTTCCAGCCCCAGGTCAAGGCCAACCCAAGGTCCTTCCCTCCCTGAACCTCCATTTCCTCACCTATAGACCCAGCGAGTGGGCCACTATCAGAGGTTCTTCACTGGAACTCCATGGAAGGATCGCAGGTGAAAGCAGGTGGATGAGCCATGCATGCTTGCTGTTCCCCTCCCCGGGGCATCCCCTCCCCAGAATTCCACTTCACAGCTCAGTCCCTCACTTCCTTGGTTCTCCACTCAAATGCCTTCTCAGTGAGACCCACCCTGGCTACCATATCTAAAATTTACAACTCCCTGGTCCCCTGACTCTAACATCCCCTAGACCCTTTCCATGTTTTTTGTTTTTTTTTTTCCATTTCACTTGCCATCATTTGACATTTTGACTGGTAGTTTTTCCTTATTTATTTGTTTATGTTCTGTCTCTAAAATATAAGCTCCATAAGGGCAAGGGGTTTTCTCTTTTTTTGATCCAATATCTCCCCAGGTTCTGGAATGGTACCTGGCACTTAGTAGGCACCAGTAGGTATTCAGTAAAAAGCTTTTTGCACGAAACAATGAATAAATGTATTTCTCTGGGGAGTGCTTCCATAGCATTCACTGTTTTTTCTAAGGGATATGCAGTCCTCCAAATTAAAGCCCTCCAAATTAGATGATCTCTAAGATTCTTTCAGCTTCTCCAATCTGAATCCACGAACCCGCTTTGCAAACTAAAAGTGCAGCATGAGTTTCGCCCAGCTGGGCCCCGATCCAGAGCCCCTGCCCACTCCCCATGCCACGCCTGTCCTGGAAGGCTGCCCTGGCACGTGGCGGGGCAGCCGGGAGCCGGAGCGGGGCTGGAGGCAGGGAGACGGTCTCCATGAGATCCCCCAGAATCCGCCCCAGCCACGGGCCCACTTGGAAAGGTCACTGGGGTGAGTGCCTGGCTCTGCTTGTGCCCACACAGCCTGTGTCATTTCTTCTCTGGCAATTTTCAAGTCAAAATGTCATTCCTGTCACCGCAGCTCAGTGTTTCTCTTCTCTGCTCCTTCTCGCCCACCCACTAGAATGTGGAGATCCATGTGGGAGACCCACCCCCACCCCAGCCCCCAGAGCTGGTGACGCGGATAGCAATCGGGGCTTGGGGGAAGGAGGGGCTGCAGTGCCCATGGCTGGGGCAGGAAGAGGGGGCTGAGGGAGGGGTGGAGGTTGGTGGAGAGGAGAAAAAGGCGCAGTGACAGAGTCACAGTGTGCGGGAGCCTGGAACAATCACACACCTCCTGGGGGGCCCTCCCCTGCCTCCCATGTCTTTGGAGCCATTGACTTGTCCTCTCTCTTGCCGGTCAAACTTCTTGAGCAGGTCTTCTAAGCCATTGACCCATGTCCTCCCTACTTGTTCCTTCCTTGACTCCACTCAGTCTAATTTGTTTCTGACCTTTGTACCACCCCCCCATGACCAAATCCACAGACCTTCCCACCCTCCCCAGTCGCCTGCTGCACTTGCTGTGGGGGACCAGCCCCTGTTGTGGAACCCCAGATGGGCCCTTCAGTCAGCTCACAGCTCACCTCAATTCAATCTGACACATACTCATAGCGTGGGTGTTGGGGACAGATGTGGGCTCTTGTCCCAGTGATGCAACTTACCAGCTGTGCAGCCCTGGGCAAGTGGCTTTCTCTCTCTGAGCTTCCCTCTCATTTGTACAGCAGCTGACGCTGCCACCCTGTTCTAATTATACGTATTAACCCATTCAGTCCTCACACCCACCTACGAGGGAGGTGTCATGATTATCCCCATTTTAAGAACAGGGAAACTGAGGCGCAGAGATAGCCGCACTGTCCAAAATGGTAACCACTGCTCACCTGTGGCTATTTAAACTTGAATGAACTGAGAGGAAATAAAATTAACAAGTCAGTTCCTCAGGGACACCAGCACCATTTCAAATCAGGTGGCTAGTGGCTCCATAATTACAGGAAGTTCTATTGGGTTAGAGACTTGCCTAACGTAGAAAAGCTAAGGCATGCCTGGCAGTCACCACATTTGAACTCCCAGGCTCCCGGGCAGTTATTAAGACGGGATAAGACAGGGTGGGTGCAGCCAGGCACCCACTGGGTGCTAAGGTGCTTCCTTTCCTTTCCCTCCTCGCGTGGTTGGTGAGCTTTCCTCCTGGAGGTCCTCCCTTCCCCCTTCTAATGGGGAGGGGTGGTCTCCCCAAACCTTCCATTTGTCTCTTTCCAACCTTCAGTGATCAACCGTTCTCAGTTCAGCCTCTAACCTGTGCACCCCAGGACCTGTGCCTGGCCCCCCTCTTAGCTACCCTTGGCAAACCCCCTCGGGGAGGTCCAGCCCATGCTTCAAGTGAAATTCACCCCCAAATAAACTATCACCTCCCCCATCTGACCAGCTCCTTCGCCATTTACAACACTTGGGGTCCATCCCCTCAACCCTCACTCCTACCTGGCTCCACCACCAGGGAGGGGCTATGACTTGGCGTTCACGCCACCAAGTCCTGCCCGGTGACGTCCCAGCGCTGTCCTCCCCCACCCCACCCCATTCCATTCCTACCGCGCAGCTCGCCTGGGCGCTCCCAGCACCTCCCACCTGCTCCCCGTGTCAGTCACGAGTCGCTCCCTCTCCCCCGCCCCCTCCCCATCCATCCTCCACTTGGCTGTGCTGGAACAGTCATTCCAAACCCCGTGGGCACCCCTGCCTGCCCCACAAAGCCCTCCCTCCCCTTGGCCAGCGGGGCCCTGATCTCCGAAACAAGCCCTCTGCCCCTCCCGAGGGGACGCGCGTGGACATTTCCGTGGGCACCCAGAACAATGCTGGGGCTCTTTTCTTCCCCCCTCAAGTCAAGTCAAAGTCAACAAGAATTATTTAAAGAAATCCTGCTGCAAGTCCTTTGGTGAAACAAAGAATCCTTTTGTTATGCAAATGTCATACCTAATTTCCCTGTTTTGTACGTTCAGGTTTAAAAATCGGTTTTCCCCTTGAAGTGAAACACACCTCCTCCCTGCCGCTTTCCTGCACGCCCAACTCACACACACGCACACACACGTGTGCGCGTGCACACACACACACACATCCAGAATTCCACAATTGAAGGGAAGCTTGGCCAGGACCCTCCTGCTCTCTGCTCAGGCATGCTTGCTTTGCACACACTGATTCTCTAGCCTGTTATTCTTAACTGCTCCTCCCCCATGGACCCATTTTCCTCCTCTCCTTAAAATCTGTTCCCAAGTTCCCCTTCTCCAGCAGTTTCTCTAATTAACCTTCCTGGCCCCATCACTTCCCTGTTCTGCAGAATTCGGGCCCTTAAGTGGCCAGAGCCTTCCAGAACTGTTGCACTTAAGGAGATGGTGGAGGCCAACCAGTTTCATTTTGCAAATGTGAAAATAGCCCCAGAGAGGGGGTGTAACTTGCTGGGGTCACACAGCAGTTGGGTAGGAAGGACCTGGGTCGCCTAACCCACAACCCAGAATCTGTCCCACCGTGTACATCCCCGACCTACATGTGCCAACGTGTTGTGTGTGTTTTCATCATACTGTAGGTGGTTTCTAGATTAGGGAGAGGAGGGGAGGAAATGGGGGCTACAACGACATCTGGAGTTTTGTAGGAAGCCTGTGGCAGAAAGAGCGCGGGACGGGGCGGGAGAAGGGGTCCGGCTTCGCAATGCTGAGTGGGGAGGGAGGAGGCCCTATCGGGGTGGAAGAACAAGTGGACGATCAGAGGGGCCCCATAACCCCAGCCCTGGCTCTGTTCTTGCCCAGTCTCCCCTCCCACCCACCATCACCAAGACCCGCCTGGGTGTCAGAATGGCCTTGCTGGCTAGGAGGCTGCCTTGACCTCGCCCACCAGCTCATTCACGTGGCCCTGGAGCCCCAGACTTCTACCCAGAGACGCCCCCCCCACCACCTTGAGCAGAGTCCCAGGGGCATCCAGGGAGATGAGGCCAGGCCGTGTGATCTGGCAGGACCCCACAGTCCCACTCCATCCCTGACCTCAGAAGGGGCTGAGAAAGCTCAAAGGGCAAAGTATTGCAGGAAAACTCACGTTCCATCCTCATTGCTTCTGTAAAACACCAAGAAGGGGTCGGATTTCCCGAAGAAATCTTTCTTGTCTAGCTTGTTGGCGCAGAACTGCATTGTGGCGACATCCTGGTGGGAGGGAGGATAGGGGGAGTGAGGCAGGGGAAGGACGGAGCAGGTGCAGACCCTGTGGGAAAACAGCCCAGGACCCTGGAAAATGTGGGCATCACCTCTGGGCTAAGATTTGGTGAGTTTCATTTCATCCTCAAACGCCCCCACTGAGCAGCTCTAGGGAGCAGTGGGGTGGTGGCGCGGGTGGATTCTGGAACCGCTGCGTAGCTGCATGAACTTGGGCGAGGCAGGGAACCTCTCAGGGCCTCAGTTTCCCCTTCTGTAACACGAGGCTGACAGCACACATTCCACAGGGTTGTTGTGAGGGCTGAGCAACCCAGTGTGCGAGCTGCTTCGCAGTGTCGCATGAAGCAACCTCTCACCGTACCTTGCACATCTCTCCATTACTGTCTTAGGAGTGGCTCAGAGGGTGAAATAACTATCCCAGGGCCACTCTAAGCTTCAGACTGCTAACCCCAAAGCCCCTGCTCTGTTCAAACTGCCTCACTCCCTCATTTGTGTTCCTAGAGAACGCTCAGGTTTAAGCAGCCACGTTCACACCCACACAACCCTCAAGGGAGGTTTGGCAGGGACGTCACTCATTTTGTAGCTGAGAAGCCTTAGGCTCCAAGGCCGAGGCCAGAGCCTGGCCTCCTGATTCCGCGGAAACCAAAGCTGACCTGGAGTGAGGAGGGCACAGGCCCTGGAGGGGATCCCAGCTCCCTCTGTTCACATGGCCCCCAGCCCGTCACCCTCAGCTCACAGGGGCCTACAGCCATCTGCTGCTGGTCTCTTTGATCCGAAAGCTCTGCAGGCTGACAAGTCAACTTCAAAGTGGCCAGAGCCGGGGACTCTGTCCTGAAGTCCGGGGTTGGGGGTGGTGGTGGTGGCCTGCTCTGGAGGGCAGGGCCTGTCGGCAGTCTCTCAGCTCTGAGACTCCGGCTCGCTGACGTCGGTGGGGCATCTCCTGAGGTCCACAGCCCAGCGAGTGAGTGGCAGAGCTGGGGGTGCAATCTCCCACGAGGCTAAAGGATACAGTCAACAAGGCTAGGGGAAGAGGGCGTGTGTGCTGCGGGTAGGGTTCGGGTGGCTGGAGCCAGGGGTCCTGCTTCAGTCCTGCCCATCGGGCCAGGTGCTCACCCCCTCAGTCCTGTCTCCTTATATGTAAAATGGGGGTCTTAGTAGCGCCCACCTCATAGGCTCGTGGTGAGGATAAAATGAGTTAACACTAGTTGAGTGCTGAGAACAGCACCTGGCACATGAGTG
>PVIY010026050.1:0-35893 GCA_004026745.1 Myrmecophaga tridactyla
CAGACTCTGGGGGATAATGTTTTTGACACCTTTACAGAGTTTTGTAGAAATAAGAGTTATAGAGATGTTGGTTGGTTGTTGTTAGATACACTGTCTACATTAAGGGGTGAAAGGGATGGGCTTAAGGCTTCAAACGAGAAGCTTAAGCGCCATCTGAAAGATGTAGATGTTTCTAGAGTATCCTGAAGGAAAATCTTATTTCCTGTAGCTGTAGACTTGAGATCTCTGAAAATCAGACTCAGAATCTTATTGTTAGAGTAGCAACTTTACAACATAAACTGAAATCTCAGTCTGCCGTTAAAGTGAGGGCATTGATTGGAAAGGAGTGGGACCCTGAAAAATGGGATGGTGACATATGGATTGATAATGATTTTGGGGGCGAGGTTGAAACCCTAGGCCATGCTGAATCTTCTCTAGATAACCCTGTAATAGTCTGCCCTGAGGACATAGCCGCCCCACCTCCAGCCTGCCTTGAGGAATTGGCCACCCAACCTCCTCCTGAAGGGATTAGCCCTAGAGTGATTAATCCTGTTTCACCAGATGAAACTGCAAATGAAGGCCCTGAAGCAAATGGCTTGGAAGATATTTCTAGTTCTTTTCATGACCCACCCCCACCAACCCTCATTTCTTCTAGACCTATAACTAGACTAAAGTCCCAATAGGCCCCTAAAGGTGAGGTACAAAGTATCACACATGAGGAGGTACGTTATACTCCAAAAGAACTGTGTGAGTTTTCCAATTTATATAGACAGAAATCAGGGGAATATGTGTGGCAATGGATTTTAAGAGTGTGGGATAATGGTGGGAAGGATATAAGGCTGGATCAGGCTGAATTTATTGATATGGGCCCACTAATCAGAGATTCTGCATTCAACATTATAGCTTGAGTGGTCAGAAAAGGTGTTAACAGCTTGTTTGGGTGGTTGGTTGAAACATGGATCAAAAGGTGGCCAACATTACCTGAGGTTGAAATGCCAGAACTGCCCTGGTATAATGTAGATGAGGGGATCCAGAGGCTTAGAGAGATTGGAATGTTAGAGTGGATTTATCATGCAAAGCCTGCTTTTATACCCCAGGAATATCCAGAGGATGCACCTTTTACCAGAACAGTGAGAAATAAATTTGTTAAACTAGCACCATCATCCCTAAAGAGCTCTGTGTTTGCACTTCTCTGTAGGTCAGATATTACTGTAGGAACTGCTGTCACTGAGCTGGAATCCTTAAACACAATGGGGATGACAGGATCCCGAGTTTGCAGAAGCCAGGTAGCAGCACTTAATCACCAAAGATAGGGTAGATGCGGCTATTATAATAGACAGCAAACACAAAGGAGGCATCAAAATTACACGACACGCAGAGATTTGTGGCATTGGCTAGTAAATCATGGGGTACCTAGAAATACAATAGAAGGGCAGGCTACTAAATTCTTGTTGGAGCTGTATAAACAAAAGAGTTCTAGGTCAAGGGAACAGAAGTCTAACCTGAATTACAAAAGCACAGAGTCATGGCCCCTTAATCAATTTCCAGACTTGAAACAGTTTACAGACCCTGAGCCCCTTGAATGAAGGGGAGGCCAGGTCCCTATGGGAGGGAAACCTGTTATACTGCCACAAATTTATACTGTTAATCTTCCTCTAAGTCTTCCCCAAGGAGACTGACAGCCTTTTACCAGGGTAACTGTGCATTGGGGAAAAGGAAATGATCAGATATTTTGGGGATTATTAGACACTGGTTCAGAAGTGACATTAATTCCAGGGGACCCAAAATGTCACTCTGGACCACCAGTCAGAGTGGGGGCTTATGGAGGCCAGGTGATCAATGGAGTTTTAGCTCAGGTCTGTCTCACAGTGGATCCAGTGGGCCCCCAGACCCATCCTGTAGTTATTTCCCCAGTTCCGGAATGTATAATTGGCATAGACATACTTAGCAACTGGCAAAATCCCCACATTAGTTCTAACTCATGCAGTGAGGGCTATTATGGTGGGAAAGTCCAAGTGGAAGCCACTAGAACTGCCCCTACCAAGCAAAATAGTAAATCAGAAGCAAAACTGTATTCCTGGAGGGATTGCAGAGATGACTGCCACTCTTAAGGACTTGAAGATGCAGGGGTGGTGATTCCCACCACATCCCCATTCAACTCTCCTATTTGGCCTGTGCAGAAAACAGATGGGTCTTGGAGAATGACAGTGGATTATCGTAAGCTCAACCAGGTGGTAACTCCAATTGCAGCTGCTGTTCCAGATGTAGTATCATTGCTTGCACAAATCAATACATCCCCTGGTACCTGGTATGCAGCTATTGATATGGCAAATGCTTTTTTCTCAATAGCTATTAGTAAGGACCACCAGAAACAGTTTGCTTTCAGCTGGCAAGGTCAGCAATATACTTTCACTGTCCTAACTCAGGGGTATATCAACTCTCCAGCCCTATGTCATAATCTTGTCTGCAGGGATCTTGATCATTTCTCCCTCCCACAAGACATCACACTGGTCCATTATATTGATGATATCATGTTGATTGGACCTAGTGAGCAAGAAGTAGCAACTACTCTAGATTTACTGGTAAGGCATTTGTGTGTCAGAGGATGGGAGAAAATACAGGGGCCTTCCACCTCAGTAAAATTTCTAGGTGTCCAGTGGTGTGGGGCATGTCAAGATATCCCTTCTAAGGTGAAGGATAAGTTGCTGCATCTGGCCCCTCCCACAACCAAAAAAGAGGCACAATACCTAGTTGGTCTTTTTGGATTTTGGCGACAACATATTCCTCATTTGGGTTGCTACTCCCGCCCATTTATCAAGTGACCAGAAAAGCTGCTAATTTTGAGTGGGGACCTGAAAAAGAGGAGGCTCTATGGCAGGTTCAGGCTGCTGTACAAGCTGCTCTGCCACTTGGGCCGTATGATCCAGCAGATCCAATGGTGCTAGAAGTGTCAGTGGCAAATAGAGATGCTGTCTGGAGCCTTTGGCAGTCCCCTATAGGAGAATCACAATGTAGACCCTTAGGATTTTGGGGCAAAGCCTTACCATCTGCTGCAGATAACTACTCTCCTTTTGAGAAACAGCTTTTGGCCTGCTACTGTGCCTTGGTAGAGACTGAATGCTTAACCATGGGCCACCAAGTTACCATGAGACCTGAGTTGCCTATCATGAGTTGGGTGTTGTCTGACCCACCAAGCCATAAAGTTGGGCGTGCACAGCAGCACTCTATTGTAAATTGGAAATGGTATATACGAGATAGAGCCAGAGCAGGTCCTGAAGGCACAAGTAAGTTACATGAAGAAATGGCACAAATGCCCATGGTTTCCACTCCTGCCACATTACCTTCTCTTTCCCAGACCAGAGGTATGGCCTCTTGGGAAGTTCCTTACAGTGAATTGACTGAGGAAGAGAAAACTCGGGACTGGTTTACAGATGGTTCAGCACGATATGCAGGCACCACCCGAAAGTGGACAGCTACAGCATTACAACCCCTTTCTGGGGTGTCCTTGAAGGACAGTGGTGAGGGGAAATCCTCCCAGTGGGCAGAACTTCAAGCAGTGTACCTGGTTGTTCATTTTGCTTGTAAGGAAAACTGGCCAGAAGTGCATTTGTATACTGACTCAGTATACATGGGCTGTTGCTAATGGTTTGGCTGGATGGTCAGGGACTTGGAAAGATCATAATTGGAAAATTGGTGACAAAGAGGTCTGGGGAAGAAGTATGTGGATAGTCCTTTCTGAGTCGGCTAAAAACATGAAGATATTTGTGTCCCATGTGTCTCATGTGAATGCACACCAGAGGGTGACTTCAGCAGAGGAAGATTTTAATAATCAAGTGGATAAGATGACCCGTTCTGTGGATACCAGTCAGCCTCTTTCCCCAGCAACTCCTGTCATTGCCCAATGGGTTCATTAACAAAGTGGTCATGGTGGTAGGTGTGGAGGTTATGCATGGGCTCAGCAACATGGCCTTCCACTCACCAAGGCTGACCTGGCTACAGCCACTGCTGTATGCCCAATCTGCCAGCAGCAGAGACCCACACTCAGCCCCCGATATGGCACCATTCCCCGAGGTGACCAGCTAGCTACATGGTGGCAGGTTGATTACATTGGACCACTCCCTTCATGGAAGGGGCAGTGATTTGTTCTAACTGGAATAGACACATACTCTGGATATGGGTTTGCTTTCCCTGCACACAATGCTTCGGCCAAAACTACCATCCATGGGCTTACAGAATGCCTTATCCATTGTCATGGTATTCCACATAGCATTGCTTCGGATCAAGGAACACACTTCATAGCAAATGAAGTGTGGGAATGGGTGCAAGCTCATGGAATTCTCTGGTCTTACCATGTTCCCCATCATCCAGAAGCAGCTGGATTGATAGAACGGTGGAATGGCCTTTTGAAACCTCAATTATAGTGCCAACTAGGTGGCAAAAACTTGAAAGGCTGGGCTAATGTTCTCCAGGAAGCTGTGTATGCTCTGAATCAGCATTCGCTGTATGGTGCTGTTTCTCCCATATCCAGGATCCATGGGTCCAGGAACCAAGGGGTGGATATGGGTGTGGTACCACTCACTATTACCCCTAGTGATCCACTAGGAAAATTTTTGCTTCCTGTCCCTGCTACCCTGAGTTCTGCTGGTCTACAGGTTTTAGTTCCAAAATGGGGTGTGCTTCCTCCAGGAGAAACAACAGTAATACCATTGAACTGGAAATTAAGACTGCCACCTGGTCACTTTGGGCTACTTATGCCTCTGGATCAACAAGCCAAGAAGGGGATTACATTATTGTCTGGGGTAATTGACCCTGACTATCAGAAGGAAGTAGGACTGCAACTACATATTGGAGGTAAAGAAGAGTTTTCTTGGAATATAGGAGATCCCCTAGGGCGTCTATTAGCACTACCATGCCCTGTGATTAAAATCAATGGAAAACTGCAACAACACAATCCAGGCAGGACTACTAATGGCTCTGAAACTTCAGGAGTGAAGGCTTGGGTCACCCCACCAGGCAAAGAACCACGGCCAGCTGAAGTGCTTGCTGAGGGTAAAGGGAACATGGAATGGGTACTGGAAGAAGGAAGAGATAAATATGAACTTCGACCACGTGATCAGTTACAGAAACGAGGACTGTAATGCTGTTTTGTTCATGTCATACTATTTAAGTTGTAAGATATCAAGTTTAAGAATGAATGTTGCCCAAGGATTTGCACCCTATTCTGGAGAGATTTAATGTGTTTCCAGTTATATGCGGGACAGTTGAGTATTGTCAGGTAAAAGAAAAAAATGTGTGCTTATTTGTTTTCATTTGGAAATTAAATATGATTTAAGGTGATATATATATATAGGTGCCAAGTTGACAAGGGGTGGACTGTCATGGTTGGGGACACATGTCAACTTGGCCAAGTTGTGGTACCTGTTTATCTGATTGGGCAAGTACTGGCCTGTCTGTTGCAATGAGGACATTTCATAGGATTAGATCATGATCACGTCAGCTGCATCCAGAGCTGATTCCATTTGTAATCAGCCAAAGGAGAGTGTCTCCTACAATTAGTGATGCTAAATCTAATCACAGGAAGCCTTTTAAGGAGGACTCAGAGGAGACAGGCCCCATTCCTGCTTCGGCTGGCGAGCCTCTCCTGTGGAGTTCATCCAGACCCTCCATTGGAGTTGTCGGCTTCGCAGCCTGCCCTGTGGATTTTGGACTCTGCATTCCTGCAGTCACGTGAGACACTTTTATAAATTTTATATTTGCAAGTGTTCCCTGTTGATTCTGTTTCTCTAGAGAACCCTAACTAATACACTTGGCTACTTGATGCTTCTGTTCCTTTAATGTAAAATGGGGATAAACAAAACAGCTACTTCATGGAGTTGTTATGAGGGCTAATATTTCCAAGGTGCTTAATGCGAATTATATAAGTATTTGTCAAGCAATTTTTTTAAAGTTTTCACAGTGTCCTATTCATGCAGTCAGTATTGAAAACACAACATTCAGGAACCAAAGTATATTAGACAGAAAATATAACCTTGCTTTGAAAGTCTCCAGGCATTGAAATAGCAGGTCACTTATAAAATCCCCATGTTATTCAGCTATGGAGAAATGGTCCTCCTCAAAAGAATTATGCCCAAAGAGCCTCTTAAATGAGCCATTTTTACATGATATCTCAAGACAACACAATCCAAGTCTTAAAATATAATATTTTATAATTAATGTATAAAAGCCAAACTAATTTGAGTTCAAATTTTACATTTTTAGCAGGGCTACTGCTTTAGACAGTTAATAAGTTTTAAACTATACCCTAAAATTTAGTCTTAACATCAAATTTACATCTAATTTCTTCAGGCCAAAAGGGAAATTTTATTTTCCTCTAGTATTTAACAACTTCAGCCTTGGTTTCCAGGGGAAATTAAACAGAAACAAAAAAGACTAGATAGTAAATAGAAATCATATTAATAAATTAATCAAATTACTAATTCAAATATACTTAATTATGTTCAAGGTCAGAATTAGTTCTATTTTGTACTAAAATACTTTGTATTGTGCAACCCATTGAATTTTCACCTGGAACATTTATTTATATATTTTTCAATTGCATTTACACTAGATTTATTCACTTTTGGTGACTTTAGAGTTTTGTAGCTTGTTGCTACAACCTCATACAGAGTGAGATATCGCTCATGTATATATATATTCTTTTTGTCCATAGATCAGTATGGATTTTTGGCCTTGCATAGTGCATGAAGCATTTTGTGATGTGATGCTGATATTCTCATCTGTTTTGTGACTGTTTTGAACAATTTTTCATTTTTCAGGCTGTACTATGAAGGGGAAATGGGCTCTTTCTCTTGAAGAGAACTCCCATCTGATATCTTCTTGCAGGAAAGAAGCTGTTTAAAACCAAATCCGTTGAGATCCAGTGATAAGATCCTCTTACATGTCACTGGAGCCTGTTCTACAGAATGTAATATTAAAGGTTAGGTTTCATTCTGCTTGAGTGGAATTTCTTAACCAGGAAAATACAAGCAAGACAGCCTGTGGAGATTTGACATGACAACTATTCTCATCTTACTGAAGTACAGCGTGGACTGCAGAAGTCCATTTATAGCTTATTTGAAAATCTTTAACATTCTTTGAAGCTTTTAAAAGTATATTTCCTAGGGGACATTTTTTTTTTAACCTACACAAAACGTCTTAGCATTTTTATTGCTCCAGGCATAAAGTGCACAGTATTCTGTTTCCCATTTCACTGGAAAATCATCAAATGCATTGCATCTACAATTTAGTGATGACCAAAAGAAAACAAGCACATTCTAAGTCTTCACTTTGCTAATGACTGTGTGTTTCATTATAGACATAATTATTAGTTGAGAGAATCAGATGTTTATAGAAAAGGTAACTTATTCTTTATTTTCATGATTATTACTGCATTAAACTCCCTTAGAGACTTTCCTTTGCAAAGATTCCATCTTCATACATGTCGTGTGCAAAATCTCTGAGTTGAGGAAAGCTCAGTAGTAGCTTGTTTAGGCTGATTATTGTTCTTTATATTTATTCTATTCATAGAGTGCAATAAAAGAGTTTAAATAAAATTCAGTCTGTTGTGTCATTTAATATGCTGAGGAGGTTTTCTGTATCTCAATCCTTGTTGAATGTTAACTTGAAAAAGGGTAATCAGACCAAAAGAGCAACAGCAAAAAAAGTCAATACTCTATTTCTTCCTTGCAAAATGAAATTCTTTCATTAAGGTTCTCTATATTCATGTTCCCAATGAAAATTATTTTTTAATTCAGGGTAAAAAGACCTCCTAAACAATGATCAGAGCTGTTATTTTTTTTTTAGTGCACATGCAATAAATGCCAGGAATTTTGCTAAATGTTTTACATGTATTATACAATACATTCACAGCTGCCTTAGGATGTAGCCACCATAATTCTCATTCCAAAGGGAATTTCAATGTAAAATATAATTTTGCATTGCCTTGTAGTGTTGTTGTTGTTATAAAGAGTAAATAAATATCAATATGTAATAGAGTATAGTCACAGTCATTTATTATTATCAGCACTTAAAATACACTAAATAAAAAACAGTGCTATTTAAAGTGTGATTAAACTTTACATATGAAATATAATTTTGGTTCCTTATTTTTGCCTTTTTCTGCAAGAAACAGAAAAGAACACCTTATGGCTCATCATAAGGTGTTTCCTAATAGTAAACATCAGAAAAGATAGCTTGAAATAAAGCATAATAGTAAATGAATGTTTAAACAGATATTAACTGAGTTCTCTGTGTGCACTATTCATTTTGTTCTGCACAGAGATTCTGCATCAGGTCTGAAGTAGGGCTCAGGCAGTGTTCATGCTCCTGGTCCCTGAATCACACTTTAAATAGCATTTGCTTTTCATTATAGTGGATTTTTTAAGTGCTAATAATAAAATAAACCTACTAAATTATATTACTATATTGCACATTTATATTTATTTACTCCTTATAACAACAACATTACAAGACAGGAATTCATTTATTATCATTTTCACTTTAGAAATGGAGCAGCTCTTGATTAAATGAATGAAGTGCCTCTGTAGTTCAAACAGCCGGAGGCAACAGCACCAAGGTTTAAACCCACTTTCCTCTTAAGCCAAGTGATGAATATTAAATTTTTCCCGGGATATTTTATATTTATTCAGACTTTTTCATGTCAAAGCTTCCAAAAGATATTATGCACTTCTGAAATGCTCAACAAGTGCTAGTGGGTTCAGAGGGATCCAAGGTTTTGTTTGTTTGTTTGTTTGCATGGGCAGGCACTGGGAAGCAAACCCAGGTCTCCAGCATGGCAGGTGAGAGTTCTACCTGCTGAGCCACCGTCGCACTGTCTGGGATCAAAAATTTTAATAAAGGAAGGTTATCACAAGCTTCTGACATGGTAAATCAATCCATTATGCATATGATACATGTTTAATGTTTAGGGAGATTTTTATTATGCGTTCGTGCTAGTAATTCAACCTCATCTTGACCCAGGATATAGACTTGGTTTGTAACTTTAAGCATTCAACAGGAAATTATAGTTGTCCAATAATTAAAAAAAAAAATCACTATCAGCCCCATCAGAAGATTCATTTGAAATGTTTCCTTTACGATGGGAGGAGCTCAGGTGGCACGACCAGCTGTTTCTAATCTTTTTGTAACGCAGTATCTCTTCTATAATGTGTTGAAATTCTCCAAATGTTAGCTAAGAAAACACTTCAAATTACAGTATATTAGCATCCTATGGACTTCAGCCTTCTTACAAATACTCTTTCATAAAAAATATTTGTTAAAATTAACTCAACATAATTTTGCAACAATACTGATTTCAAATATACATTGCTAATATACTGCTGTCTTAATACAAGCTCTTTTTGCTTCTTTAAGAAAATGCTAGTTAATTCATAGGTAGCTTAAATATCATGAGGCACAGCTGTAGCTAAAGTAAGTTTTTACCATGAATAACAGAGTATATAGACTCATAAAACTCATATAAATTATTAGTACTCAAGTTTATGATTGCCCAGGGCCTAAGACTTTTAAATCCTGAGTGTTAAGGAACAATTGTCAAGATACTTTCTGCTTGCTATATTCTTACCCAAGAAGCATAATTTTTACAAATTTTCTTTCTGTTTGTGCATTCCTGAAAGAGTTTATCCTATTTTGGAATGCATTATTATACAAGGAAATAAAGAACCTGCCCCCTAAGTAACAATTTGCTCCACATCCTGAACCTCCATTGCTTTGGGGTTCCTATGCATTTCTGGATTGGAAATCAAAGTCTTCTGTATCCCAACTACGTTACAGAAGGATGCTATTCTCCTTTGATCATGAATCCACTATTTCTTAATTTTTAAAATACTTCTATAAATCAGAAGCAAAAATCTTGGTAAGGCTTTCACTGAGATATGCTTTCAGTCTTTATAATCATATTCCTTCTTTTAAACACACACATAGTCTCTAAAGGTATTCCAACAAACTGAGTCAACCAGTTAAAAAATGTGAAATTCTCCTTTTCTAGGTTTGAAGCTTCAGTATTCACTGTCTCTTTAATGCTGCCTTCTTCTCTGAGAAGAAATGCAGAGGAGCCCTCCTGCTTAGATTTTGATAGGTCCTGTGCACCATCAAACCATCTTGGAATTCCAGATCAAGGATAACTACATGAAGAAAAAAGTGATCATAGAAAGAAAATCTGGTTGAAAGCTGTGGTAGTTAAGTTGTCAACTTGGACAGGTAAAGGTGCCTAGTTCTGTTGCTGTGGACATGAGCCAATAACATGTGAACCTCATCTGTTGCTGATTACATCTGCGGTCCATAGGAGGCATGCCTGCTGCAATGAATAATGTTTGATTTAATTGACTGGATGCTTAAATGAGACAGCTCAATATAACACAGGCCAAGCAGCTCAGCATACCCCATCTCAGAACTCATAGCTCAGCCCAGGCCTTTAGAGATGCAGAAAGGAATCACCCCAGGGAACATTGTTGGAACCCAGAGGCCTGGAGAGAAGGCCAGCAGAGATCATCCCGTGCCTTCCTGTGTAAGAAAGAACTCAGTTGAAAGTTAGCTGCCTTTCCTCTGAAGAACTATACATTTTTAACTAAATAAATTGCCTTTTATTGAAAGCCAATCCATCTCTGTTGCGTTGCATTCTGGCACCTTTGGAAGACTAAAACAAAAGTCAAAAATGCCTAAGTCTAATTTTTTTTTTTTTACATGGGCAGGCACTGGGAATCAAACCCAGGTCCTCTGGCATGGCAGGCAAGCATCCTTGCCTGCTGAGCCACCGTGGCCCACCCTAGACTAATTTTGTCTCTGATTTATGTTCCCCCTCTAGTGGAGTAGAGTATATCCCAATGTTTTTTATTCTAAAATTGGTAATCAAAACTATGACTATTTACAGATATAACTTAAGTATTTAAAGAGAAATACTGATTTCTGCTTTTTACTGGAGATCATTTACTGAAAATAATCACAGATATTTTATTTGAAGAAATATATTATGACTATTTGTTATAGCTTGTGTGAAAAGTGTCAATGACATTATCTTTGTCATTATGCTGACTGTCTTATAATCAATCATTATTAAGTGCTTTGAGAGAATACAGAATCATGAAAATAATATTTGGCACTATTTTCTGAAATGCATTTCTTTGTAGCATTTAGCATATCAAAGCCAATTTATATTCATAAGTTTGTGCATCTGTCTTTACTACTTAAAATAATAAGGTTGGGTCTCAAATATTTGAAAGAACTGATATATTTGTGACCTCTTATAAATATGCAAATATGCAGTGGTTTGCTGAGCTGTCTTTAAGTGATTGCTAGAGTGTCATACCTTGGATAAAGACACTTATTCCTACTCAAGTACCTATTTATCATTTATTAGACACTTTACTATCCTAGTGACTTTATTTCCAGAGATGATCCTAGGACTTTCTGAACTGAGAGACAAAAAAGGGTATTTTTGGTGTTATATATAGCCATGTCTTCAAAATGCATTTCAGTTCTGCCCTCCTAAATATTGGTTTATTGTTTGATTAGCTCTTTAAATTTTCTAGAGTCTCTTTAATGAGGAAATCAAGGAACAAATTAATGCTTTTTTACTAGAATATCAGCTTTGCTTCCTTCCTTAAAGCAATCTCTGCCTAAGCTTTCTTTCTGAATTAACTGATTCATCATTTGTATATATAGTGATAGATACATTTTGTCAAAGGAGCTCTAACAAGGAGCTGTCCCTGTGTTTTATAAAGTGTGTCTTATTTGGTGCCATAATATTGCTACCTGGACATACTGTCCTTTTAAGAGGGGCATTTATCTGTTCTTTCAGAATTCTATATTCACAACCAATCAATTTTCTGTTGATTACTTTAATATACTGATGAAAGTCTACAAAAGAAAGAGAAATTGACCTTCAGAGTTAACCCATCGAGCTAATCAGATGTTTAGACTTCAGCCAAAATTTACAAACCATACTAAGAAACAGGAAGATATGGTTCAGACAAGCAAAGAAATTAAAACTTCAGAGGAGTTGTAGAATTTGGAATAGCTCATCAAAGAAGTTCAAACAAATATAAATCAATTTAAGGAGATGAAGGAAAATAGGGACCTAAAGCTAAAGGACATCAATCACACACTGTGTGAGCATAAAAAAATTGAAAGTATAAAAAGTTACAAACAGAAATTAAGGGGAGGAAAGGCACAATAATAGTGATTAAAAATATACTAGAGGCATGAAACAGCAGATTTGAACTGGCAGAAGAAAGAAACAGCAAACTAGAATGGAGGACAATTGAAATCATACACTTAGAAGGACAGGTAGAGAAAATAATAGAAAAATTGAATTGAGTCTCAGGGATTTGAGTGACAATACAAAGCACACAAACAGACTCGTCATGAGAGTAATAGAAGGAGAAAAGAAGGGAAAAGGGACAGAAAGAATATTGAGGAGATAATGGCCCAAAATTCCCCAAATCCATTCAAAGTTCCAAAAATTGGGGGTATATGTGAACTCTGTGGGGTTTTTTTTGTTGTTTTTTGTTGTTGTTGTTGTTGTTGTTGTTGTTGTTGTTGTTTTTGCATGGGCAGTGGATAGGCACCAGGAATCAAACCTGGGTCTCCAGCATGGCAGGCAAGAATTCTGCCACTGAGCTACTGTTGCACTGCCCTGAACTCTGTATTTTTTACATGGTTTTTCTATAAAACCTACTTCTATAATTAAAAAAAATGTAATTTCAACTTGTATAAGACAACACCCCATGCACAGGAGATACCCAATATACTGCAAATGACATTACAGTAGGTCTGAATAAAATCAAAATAGACACATTTCAATTCATCCATTATATCTGAATGGGTTTGGGCAACTTCCAGTTTAATCAGCTGCAATGTGGAAATTTATTCTTTCATGTATTCTCTAAACATTTAATTATTACTGCTATCATTTGCATTGTGTCCCCCTAAGACAAACAAACAAAAATGTTTAAATCCCAGCCCTCCTCCTGTGTATGTAAACTTATTTGGAAACAGAGTCTTTGAAGATGCTACTAGTTAAGGTGAAGATAATGGCACCTTAATCCACTATGACTGGCACTTTATAAGAAGGGGAACACAAGGCACACAGAGACAGCATTAAATAAAATCTTTCCTATAGAATTTAGGGGGAACATGACACTTCTGACACCTTGATTCCAATCATCCAGTCTTCAAAACTGTAAAGTAATAAATTTACATTGGTTTAAGTCATCCAGTTTTTACTTTGCTATGGAAGTCTTATGAAATTAAGACTGATACTTACAATACAATTTACATTATATGAAAGGCTCTCAAAAAATAAAGAAGAAAAAGGCATTTCTTGCTTTCAAGAAGTGCAGTTTAGTAGGAAAGAAAAGTATTTAAGTAAAATAACCACAGCACAATGTTTATTTATTTATTCATTCATTTTCATAACACAATTTTATACATTCCTCTAGAAACCTATGTATAAAAATTATTTGCCATGTCTCAGAAGCAAAATGAAGAGAGTTCAAGTGTAAGACAGAGGAATTAAAAGTTTAGAGTCATGTATACATTATTGTTGAGTTCCCAAGTACTAGTGGGATTTGTGTGACTGTAATCAACTCTCATTCTAATATAAAGTGGAAAGAGGAAGTTCTCTGTAATGGAAAGCTAAGTGTGTGATTATAGTAGCTATAGACCACTGTAAGTAAAGTGGGTTTAGGTATTGACAACTTCTGTTTTTGAATTTTCCTTGTGGTACCTGTTCCACCAAAGAAAAAAAAAGATGAAAGGAGGCAGTGATTTGTATTTCATTATAAATACAAACACACAGAGTTCATACAGTTCTACAATAAGTGAGCCTGTGTTCACACTCAGGTTTTCCACTATGATGGAGAAAGAGGTTCTAACTTATGGAACCTCCAGAGCTGGGTGGACTCTGGTAATGGGGGAGTGTACTTTTGGAAAATACACAAAAGCCCATAGATTCTCTGTTTCAACAGCTGCATTTGAAGACGTCTTTCTTCTGAGGCTCCAGGAAAGCCTAGCTTTCTTATCAGGGTCAATTCACAGGGCATTCAAACTCCTTTCCTAAAGGTGAGGAGGAGAGGCAAGCTCCAGAAAAGATGAGGTAATATCAAGTAGTATGTGCTTGAAGAACACGGTTCTAGGTGGTGCTATTTTTAAGAAACAGTGGCTTGAGCTGGAGAATCAAGAAGAGCTGTACTACTGGGTTATCACCTTATTGTTCCACAGTCATCATTCTGTTGATTGCCCAGTTTGTAGATTTCTAATATTGAAGAAACATCAAAAAATATTAGCACTTTATTTTGTATCTCCTGCTAACCAATTTCTGAAGCTTTGGTCTCAAAAAGAACACTATCCTAAAACTTTCATGGAGATGTCAGGTTTAAAATGCCAACTGACAAGTAATATCTGAGAAGGTCTTTCTAATGTCACACTCACTAAAATATCAATGAAGATAAGGAAAAGTCATCAAAACTTCACTGAAAAATTGTTAGCCATATTTGTTCAGGAAGTGAAGTAACAACCAAATAATAGGCAGAAAGGGTTGGGTGGTCAGTGGGAATTTTCATGCTGTGAGTTCTAGGCTCTATGTGAGAATCATTCTGGTGGACAGAAAAGATAATAAGAGGCTTAGAGATACTCCAAAATAGGAGCAATGTGTTTTGTGCATTGGATTAGATCAGAGTGTCATAAAACCAAGCAATGGAAGGAAGAAATAATCCCACTTCTATTCAGTGGTATCATCCTACATCAGTCCTAGATGAATCTGAACAAAGGGCTGAGAACTATGCAGCATAACTAACTTATGAGCTACAATGTAGTAAGGTAATTTGACAACCACACAAGAGGAAGAAAATGGAGCAAACTGGGAAAGGAATGTGATTGTCTTAAGCAACCTGAGCTTTGAGTATATATCTCTATTTTAACATAGATAAATTAAAAAATGAAAACAGCAGTGAAGGTACTGTGGAAAACATTTTAGGAAAATACAAAGGGGAAAGATTTGTTTGAAAGTTGCTTACTAGAAGAAGCATAATAACATTTATAAAATCACTTAATGTTTAACAGGTTTTAAGAAGAATTACTTTGAGGAAATAAAGCAAAAAATACAGAAGAAAATAAGAATCTGAAATGAAAGTACAACAAAATGACACTGAAAGAAATTATCTCAAGAAGATAGGACTGGGAAGGTTAATATAAGACTCTAAAGTAAATAAAATGCAATTACAGTTTTAAAATTCATATTAGACAAGGAAAGAATAGAATTGACACTGCAAAATTGAATCATTGATAGGAAAGACCAAATTGAAAACTTCTCTGAGGATTCTAAAAAAGGATAATGAAATGAAAATAATCTGTAACTATTTAACATACACAGAGGAGAGGAAATATGAATAATTAAATTAATGTTACTTTATTGACTTGGTTGAATATTATGCAGATATATGGGAACATTGCATTTTTATATGGCTTTTTTAAAGCCCACAATCTCTCTAATTTAAAAAATAACAATTTGAAAACATAAAACATTATGCTAAATGGAAGAAATCGGACATGTAGTACTATAAAATGTAAATATAAATAATTTTATAGAGACATAAATAATAATTTAAAAATGTAAACATATTTATGTTAAAACATCAAGTGAACAAGGCATAACAACATAACTGTGTGTGTATATGTGTAGTGTATGTGTATTAGATTCAGGCATAAAGTATATATTCACTCATATTAAGGTTTGGATGAAGAAATGCACCTCCATGTTTATAATATCTTTCTGTGATAAGATGATATTTTCATTTTCTTATTTTTAATTTCCTGTATTTTCTAAAGGTTCTATAATTCATGTAATATTTTTATAATTAGATCATTCTTTTTTTTTTTTTAAAGTGTGTAGGCATCGCTTCTCGGCCTTTTGGCTAAAATCAGGTGTCGTATCTGTTCTTATCAGTTTAATATCTGATACATCCTCTATCCGAGGACAATATATTAAATGGATTTTTGGAGCTGGGAGGTGGAATAGGAGCTTGCTCCATCCACTCCACGCATTGGCCTGGTATTGCAGTACCTCCAGGAAAGGTGCATCCCCCCCCGGGGGAACAATAAACGTATAAAAGATCAAAAAAATAAAGTGTGTAAGGCAGCATGGAAACAACCTTCAGACATCCTAGCAATAGAAAATGTCAAAATGGGCTGATTCTAGAGAATGGGACTTGCATGAGGCGCACCTGGCTTACATTTTAATATAAGCCTTTATAAAAGTTGTGCTGTATCCTTTTCATAAAAATTGTAAAGAAAGGAACGTAGACAGGAAGGAGATATGGGCATTCAGACAAGATTTTGTTAGTGTCAGTCTTAGAGTAACAGAATAGACAAAATGATAAATTTCTTTTCATCTGCAGCCAAGAAAGTCCACTACTTTTTCCATGCATCAATATTTTCCCCTTGTTTGCCCCCAAATTCAAGAAAAATTTTCTATTAATAGTGTGGTATATAATTGTGCTTTCTCAAACAGACTGGGTGCCATAAAACTATTTCCAAGATAGATTCTGTGCCTAGAATCATTGCTTTTTTTTGAGCCCAGGTATACCCACATGAATATTATTCTCCTTCAGCTTCATGACCAAACATTCTTTATCACCATCTTTACTTTATGAACACCAAACTCTTGTTATCCAGGACTAATTCTTACTAGTTTTTTTAATATGTGTCTCCCTATATATATGTATTTCTATATATCTTTTGGTTACTTTAAGAGGCAGATATGTGGTATGAGTATCATAGGAAATTTTGTTCACAACACACACAGTTTTTTGTTTTTGTTTTTGTTTTGGTAGGGGTGAAAGTTTCCATGTTTGTCTTGAAAGAAAATCTTATTTCCTGTGGTCACAGACTTGAGATCTCTGAAAATCAGACACAGAGCCTCATTGTGTGAGTAGCAGATTTGCAATGCAAACTAAAATATCAATCTTGCAGGGTGTCTGCTGTTAAAGTAAGGGCTTTGATTAGAAAAGAATGGGATCCTGAAATGTGGGATGCAGGTATAGATCTTGGTAATGATCGTGATGGGGAGATGGAATCCCTGGAATCTGTTGAGCCTTTGCTAGATAGACCTGTAATAGACTACCTGAGGAAAAAGCTTCCCAGCTCCATCCTGGCTTGAGGAAACAACTTCTCAGCCTTCAGTCTGCCCAGAGGAGTTTGCCATCCAACCTCTGTCTAGGAAGATTAACCCTTAAGTGTCTGCTAACACCATAACCACGTGCCCTGGGGAAACAACCCCCACTCCTCTGTCTGAAGAGACTAATTCTGCTTCACCAGATGAAACTGCAGTGGAATGCCCTGAGGTAATTTGCTAGAAAACACATCTATTTATTTTCATAACCCTCTTTTCTTCAAGACCTATGACTAAAGTTCCACCAGGCCCTGAAAGATGAGATACAAAGTAGGACCCATGAGGAGGTACACTATACTCCAAAAGAACGGCATGAGTTTTTCAATCTATATAGACAAAAACCAGGAAAATATGTGTGGAAATGGGTCTTAAGGCTGTGGGATAATGGTGGAAGGAATATAGAATTAGATCAAGTTAAATTTTTTTATATTGGCCCACTAAGCAGAGATTCTGCATTAAATATTGTAGCTCAAGGAGTTAGAAAGGGCATTAACAGTTTGTTTGGATGGTTGACTGAAACATGGATCTAAAGGTGGCTGACATTATCTGAGTTTGAAATGCTAGCACTGTCCTGGTATAATGTAAATAAGGAGATCAAGAGGCTTAGAGAGATTGAAATGTTATTGTGGATTTATCATGGGCAACCTGCTCACACCACCCAAGAATGTCCAAAGGACATTTTATTCACCAGAACCTTGAGAAATAATTTTATGAGACTAGCTCCATCATCCCTAAAGAGCTCTGTAGTTGCTCTTCACTGTAGATCAGATATTACTTTGGGAACTGCTATTACCATGCTGGAATCCTTAAACAGAATGAGGATGATTGGGTCCTGAGTTGGCAGAAGCTATGTGGCAACAATTACTATCAATAAGGTGGGCATGGCCACTATTATGGACAGCAGACTCAAAGCAGCAGTCAAAATAATCTGACTAACAGAGACCTGTGGTGTTGTCTAGTAGATTATGGAGTACCTAGAGTAAAATAGATGGACAGTCTACTAAATTCTTGTTTGAGCTGTATAAAAGCAGAAGAATTCTAGGTCAAGTGAATAGAAGTCTAACGTGAATTACAGAAACAGAATCATGGCCGCTTAATCAATTCCCATACTTGAGACAGTTTATAGACCTAGTACGCCTCAAAGGAGGGGAGGGTCAGGTATCCTTGGGGAAGGACCCTTTTACACTGCCCAAAATTTACACTGTTAACCTTCCTCTCAGCCTTCCCCAAGGAGACCTATGGCCTTTTGCTGGGGTGACTGCATTGAGGAAAATGATATGATCAGATATTTCAGGGATTATTAGACACTGGCTAAGAAGTGCCACTAATACCAGGAGACTCAAAATGTCACTCTGGACCACCGCTCAGAGTAGGGGCTTATGGAGGTCAGGTTATGGATGGAGTTTTAGCTGAGGTTGGTCTCGAAGTGTGTCACAGTGTGTCTCTGGACACATTCTGTGGCCAGTACCCCTGTTCAGAATGCATAATTGGAATCAACATACTCAGCAACTGGCCGGGTCCCCATATTGGTTCTCTGACTTATAAACTCATGGGGTGACAATAGCTATTAGTAAGGACCACCAGAAACAGTTTGCTTTCAGCTGGCAAGGTCAGCAATATACTTTCATTGTCCTACCTAAGGGGTATATCAACTTTCCAGCCCTATGTCATAATCTTGTCTGCAGGGACCTTGATCATTTCTCCCTCCCACAAACATCATATTGGTCTATTATACTGATGATATCATGTTGATTGCACCTAGTGAGTAAGAAATAGCAACTATTCTAGACTTATTGATAAGGAATTTACATGTCAGGGGATGGGAAATAAATCCAACAAAAGTACAGGGGCTTTCCACCTCAGTGAAATTTCTCAGTTTCCAGTGGTGTGGGATATTTTGAGATATCCCTTCTAAGGTGAAGGATAAACTGTTACATCTGGCTCCTCCTACAACAAATATAGAGATACAATGCCTAGTTGGTCAGTTGGTCTCTTTGGATTTGGGAGACAACATGTTCCTCATTTGTTTGTGCTACTCTGACCCATTTACCAAGTGACAAAAAATGTTACTTTTTTTGAGTGGTGACTGGAAAAAGATGAGGCTCTGTGACATGTCCAGGCTACTGTGCAAGATGCTTTGCCACATGAGCCATCTGATCCAGCAGATTCAATGGTGCTGGAAGTGTCAGTGGCAAATAGGATGCCATCTGCAGCCTTTGGCAAGCCCCTATAGGAGAATCACAATGCAGACCCTTACAATTTTGGAGCAGAGTCATACCATCTGCTGCAGATAACTACTCTCCTTTTGAGAAACAAGCTTTTAGTTTGCTACTAGGCATTAATAGAGACTTAATGCTTAACCCATGGGCCACAAGTTACCACGAGACCTAAGTTGACTATCATGAGCTGGGTGTTATCCAGCCAACCAACCCATAAAGTTGGATGTGCACAATAGCTCTCCATCATAAGATGGAAATGGTATATAAGAGGCAGAGCTTGATTAGTTCCTGAAGGTACAAGAAAGTTATGTGAGGAAGTGGCCCAAATGCCCATGGCCTCCATCCCTGCCACATTACCTTCTCTTTCCCAGGCCAGAGCTATGGCTTCTTGGGGAGTTCCTTGCAATTGGTTGACTGAGAAAGAGAAAACTCAAGCATGGCTTATAGATCGCTCTGCATGATACACAGTGAACACCCAGAAATGGACAGCTGTAGCACTACAATTCACTTCTGGGATGCCCTTAAAGGACAGTGGAGAGGGGCATTCCTCCCAGTGGAAAGAACTATAACGAGTGCAACTGGTTGTTCATTTTGCTTGGAAGGAGAACTGGCTGGAGGTGCATTTGAATACTGAATCATGGGCTGTTGCTAATGGTTTGGCTGGATGGGCAGGAACTTGAAAGGACTATGATTGGAAAATTGTTGACAAAGAGGTGTGGGGAAGAGATACGTGGGTAGACTTTTCTGAGTGGGCAAAGAACATGAAGATATTTGTGTCCCATGTGGATTCTCACCAGAGGGTGACCTCAGCAGAAGGAGGTTATAATAATCAAGTAGATAAGGTAACCCATCCTGTGAATACAAGTCATCCTCTTTCCCCAGCTAATCCTGTTATTGCCAAATGGACTCATGAACAAAGTGGGCATGGTAGAAGGATGGAGATTATTCATGGGCTCAACAACATGTACACACACTCACAGGGCCAACCTTACTATGGCCACTGCTGCTCAAGCTGCCAGAAGCAGAGACTCATACTTAGTCCCCAATATGGCACCATTACCCAGTATGATCAGCCTGCTACCTGGTGGCAGATTAATTGCATTGGACCATTTCCATCATGAAAGGCACAGCAATTTTTTCTAACTGGAATAGACAGATGTTCCAAATATGGTTTGCCTTCCTTGCACATAATACTTCTGCAAAAATACCATCTATGGACTTACAGGATGCCTTTTCTACCATCATGGTATTCCAAAGAGCATTGATTCTGATCAAGGAAGCCACTTCACAGCAAATGAAGTGTGGGAATGGACACATGCTCATGGAATTCTCTGGTCTTACCATGTTCTCCATCATCCAGATGCAGCTGGATTAATAGAATGATAGAATGACCTTTTGATGACCTAATTACAGTGCCAACTATGTGGCAATACCTTGCAATGCTGGGGTAAAGTTCCCCAGGGGGTTGTGTGTGCTCTAAATCAGTGTCCACCATATAGTGCTGTTATTCCCATAGTCAGGATTCATGGGTCCAGGAATCAATGGGTGAAAATGGGAGTGATACCACTCCCTATCATGCCTCATGATCCACTAGGAAAATTTTTGCTTCCTGTACCAAAAATCTTTCAATCTGACTTTCTACCAGTCTTAGTTCTAAAAGGAAGAGTGCTCCTATTAGGAGACACAACAATGCTTCCATTGAACTAGAAATTCAGACTGCCACCTTGCCACTTTGGGCTTCTAATGACACTTTATCAATAGGCATGAAAGCAGATTATTACTCTGTCTGGGGTGATTGATCCTGACCATCAAGAGGAAATAGGACTGCAACTACACAATGGAGGTACAGAAGAGTTTTCCTGGAATACAGGAGATCCCCTAGAATCTCTTAGTACTGACATGCCCTGTGATTAAAGTCAATGGAAAACTGCAACAATCCAATCTAGGTAGAATTATCAATGGCCCAGAAATTTCAAGATTGAATATTTTGTCACCCCACATGGCAAAGAACCATGGCCAGTTGAAGTGCTTCCTGAAGGTAAAGGGAACATGGAATGTTTGATAGAAGAAGGTAGTGATAAATATGAGCTATGACCACCTGTCCAATTACAGAAAAGAGGATTATGATTGTTTGACTATTTCCTCCATT
This sequence comes from Myrmecophaga tridactyla, assembly GCA_004026745.1. NCBI lineage: Eukaryota > Metazoa > Chordata > Mammalia > Pilosa > Myrmecophagidae > Myrmecophaga > Myrmecophaga tridactyla. The sequence goes on from PVIY010026050.1 coordinate 21,572, forward strand.
TTGTTATGTGTATGTTTGCATTTATACATAAGCAATATCTAATTTTCCTCTTATCATATGATATAAGTTATATTGTTCATTTTATAGCATTTCAGTCACAGGATATGAAGTTTAAGAATGAATGTTACCTGAGAACTTGGACCCTATTCTGAAGAGATTGTGAGGGTTTAGAAATGTCATGTACCCTGAGAATGCAATGTTTTAATCATGATCTAATCATGTGGGAGAAGCTGTTGCTGTTAATCATGATTCAATATTGTATGTAGAAGTTTTTATTAGATTATCTCTACAGAGATGTGACACACCCAATTGTGGGTCTGACCCTTTGATTAGATGGAGATATGATTCTGCCCATTCAAGGTAGGTCTTGTTCCATTTACAGGAATCCTTTAAAAGAGGAAGCATTTTTGAGAGAGTCAGAAATGACAAGAGTGCCAACAGAAATTTCAAACCAGAGCTGACAGGCAGAGAACAGAGATATGGGTGTTTGGAGATGCTTGAAGCCCAGCAGATATTGCCATGATATGTTAAGCAAGCCAAAACTTGGAGAGAGCCAAAGGAAGCCAAGAGATGAAAGCTAACCCTAGGGCAGGAAAGTGAGGAACAGGAATAGAGTCTGAGAGCAGTTGAGCCCAGGAGCAAGGGACCAACAGATGCCAGCCATGTGACTACTCAGCTGACAAAGGTATTCCTGACTCATTGGCCTTTCCTGAGTGAAGGTAACCTCTTGCTGGCATCTTAATTTGGATATTTTCACTTCCTCAGAACTGTAAACTCATAATTTATTAAGTTTCCCTTTTTAAAAAGTCATTTCAGTTCTGGTATATCACATTCTGGCATCTTTAAAATGAACACAAATTTGATACCAAGAGTGGGATGTTGCTGTTGTTTGCAAATACCAAACATGTTGGAACAGCTTTTTGAATGGATAAGGGGATGTGGTGGTTAGATGCAGTTGTCATCTTGGCCAGGTGAAGGCACCTAGTTCTATTGCTGTGGACATGAGACAATGGTACATGAGCCTCATCTGTTGCTGATTACATCTGCAGCTGGCTAGGAGGCATGCCTGCTGCACTGAATGACATTTGACTTAATTGGCTGGTGCTTAAATGAGAGAGCACAACATAGCACAGCCTAGGCAGCTTGGCATACCTCATTTCAGCACTCACAGCTCAGCCCAGGCCTTTGGAGATGCAGAAAGGAATCCCCTGGGGAAAGTTGTTGGAACCCAGAGGCCTGAAGAGAAGGCCAGCAGAGATTGCCCTGAGCCTTCCCACATAAGAAAGAACCTCAAATGAAAGTTAGCTGCCTTTCCTCTGAAGAACTAACAAAATAAATCCCCTTTTATTAAAAGCCAATCTATTTCTGATCTGCTGCATTCCAGCAACTAGCAAACTAGAACAGGGGAAGACTCTGAATGAGTTGGGAGAAGCTAGATAGACAAGGCCTAGAATGCTTTGAAGAGACTGTTGGTGGAAATATGGATTCTGAAAATACCTCTGATGAGTCTTTAGAGATGAATGTGTCATTCCAAACTGGGAGGAAGGCATTCTTTTCAGATGGAAGGCATAACTTGAGAGTGATGAACTTGGATATTTAGCAGAAAAAATTTCCCAACTAAATGTGGAAAATACGGTGTGGCCTCTCTTTGAAGTTTGTCATAAAATGTGAGAGGAAAGAGATAAGCAAAGGTCTGAACTCTTGGGTACATAGGAAACAGAAATTGGTCTTCTGAAAAATTATGAGTTCCTAGAAAGTGGGACCCCAATGAATAGGACCCCATATGAAGATTTATCCAATCATGGAAGTAGCCAGCCACCACAGGACAAGTGAGGACTGGAGATGGAATTATTCAGAAAGGATTTGTGGAAGGTTCTTTGGTCTGAGGGGTACGATCCCAACATAGCACATAGAAAAACAGCAAGAGTGTTTTGGGATCTTTATAAATGGAACCACCGCCAATCTGGACTAAAAGCAAAGAAAAATGAAAAGTTGAAGGAAAAATGTCTCCAGAGGCAGAACAATGGAGGCTAAGGACTGGAGCCAGGAATGTTGGGCCAGGAGTGCATGCTGACCCATACACGTGAAGACTGGAAGCTGAGGGTGGGCCTTCCACTTCACTGCTTAGGAAGGGTTGTGCCATCTCAGACTTCAGAGAGGACGAAGTTCATAAACCAGGTATTGGAGGGACCCTGGCTACCTGCCACCCCATTTTTCTGGGAGAGGTTGAGTGTGTGCCCCAAAGATGGCAGAGATCCAGGGTGCTGCCCTGAAACTTGGAGAGAGTGAAAACAAGTAAAAGGTGATATTCCCACTGTCCCCCAAGATTGCAAACACTCCAGTGTTCAGAGAGGGCAAAACCACTGCACAGGACTTTGGAAAGGGTAGTAATGATAATTTCTACAGCTCCAAGGAGAAATGACTCTCGGACTTTTAAATCTAGTGAAATTTGACCTGAAGGCTCTCATAACTGTGTTGGTCCAGTGACCCCTGTTTTTCCTTTAATTTTTCCCTATGGTAAGGTAAGCAGTTATCCTTTGACTGTCTCTCCTTTGTATATTGGCAGCAAATAACTTGATCTAAGTTTTATAGGTCCAGAGGCTGAAGAAAATTTTTGCCTTAGGGCAGACCATGCCTGCAGCTGATTTTGATGAAATTTTGTACTGTTTCTGACATTGTATTGTGTTTGTATTACTGAAATGGTTTAAGGCTTTTGTGATATTGTAATGGAGTGAATTTATTTCATATATGGAGAAAAATTTGTCTTTTTTGGAGTCAGGAGGGTGGAATGTGCTGGTTTGAAAATATTATGTACCACAGAAAAGCCATGTTTTAATCCTGATCCAATTTTGTGGGAGCAGCCATTGCTTTTAGTCCTAATTCGATATTGTATGTAGAAGCTTTTGATTAGATTACCTCTACAGAGCCATGGCACACCTGATTGTAGGTGTGTGACCTTTTGAATAGATGGAGATGTGACTCTTCCCATTCAAAGTGGGTCTTGGTTAGTTTAATGGAATCCTTTAAAAGAGGAAACATTTTGAAGAGAGTCAGAAACAACAGAGAGTGAGCTAACAGAAACTTCAGAGCAGAGCTTACAGGTAGAGAGGAGAGGCACGGATGTTTGGAGATGCTTGGAACCCAGCAGATGTCTCCATGCAATATTAAGCAAGCCAGAACCTGTAGAGAACCAAGAGAAGCCAAGAGATGAAAGCCATCCCTGGAGAAGCTAAGTGAGGAACCAGCCCCCATATAGGGACAGAGTCTGAGAGCAACAGAGCCCAGGAGGAAGGGACCAGCAGATGCCAGTCACATGATTACCCAGCTTACAGAGGTGTTCTTGACCCATCAACCTTTCTTGAGGGAAGGTAATCTCTTATTGGTGCCTTAATTTGGACACTTTTAGTTCCTTAGAACTGTAAACTTGCAACTTATTGAATTCCCCTTTTTAAAGTCTTTCCAGTTTTGGTATATTGCATTCCAGCAGCTTACTAACTAATACAGAGATGAAGTGTGTTTCTGGTTGTATGCAGGACAGTTGAATATTGTTAGGCAAAACATATGTCTGATATTGTGTTTTATTTGGAAATTAAGCATGTTTCAATGTAAAGTGTATAGCTACCATATTGACAATGGGCGGACTGTGATTGTTAGATTCATCACTTGGCAAAAGCGATGATGCCCAGTTGTCTGGTCAGGCAAGCACCAGCCTGACTGTCGCTGCAAGGATAGTTCATGGCTGGTTGATAAACTGGATGGCTGGTGTATTAAATCATCAGTTAGTTTACTACACCTATAGCTGATTACATCTTCCATTAACTAAGGCATGTCTCCCACCAAGGCAATAATCCAGTCAGTTGAAGAATTTTAAGGAAGAGGAAAGACTTTTTCACTGCTTCTTCAGCCAGCAAGCCTGTCCAGACCCTTCATCAGAGCTGCCAGATTCACAGCCTGCCTTATTGATTTTGGACTCTTCCATTCCCATGGTTTCATGAGACACCTTTATAGATCTCATATTTACAGATATGTCCTGTTGGCTGTTTCTCTAGAGAACCCTGACTAATACAGTAGTCTTAGCTTCTCCCCTACAGAAACATGTTTCATAAGGGGAAACTTCAAAATCCAGGGTTTGGCCTAATCTCTTAGGAGTCCCCAATATTTGAGAGGGTATCAGGGATTTCCCAGATGGGAACATTTAATAGTTCCTTATATGTTTTCTGCCCTTCAGACCCTCAAGGGACTCTACCAATACTTTTTCATTACCAGCCATCATGCTCTGGGATGTATCCTGGCAACACAAAATCATACACAACTATAAGGCCCCATTCCCATTCTGGACTCCAGGTATCTCAGTTGTTTACATGAGCCATCCAGGCAGGTTGATCTAGATTGTATTACAGAAAATTTAGGTTGTAGACATAATAAATCTCTCTGTCTTTGGTCTCATAAAACAAACAAAGGTCTAGAGTACATATTACTACCATCTTTTCCTCTGTATTCTAACTTATCCCAGTCCCAGCCAGATTGGCTTCATTTTAAACTCTAATTGAGCCCTGATCTCTTTTTTGGTTACTTTAACTGTTATTATATAGAGCTGTGCTGACTTTCACGGCTGCAGCACTCTACCTCTGGGTCTCAGAGTCACCCATAGTTCCAAAGAAACAGCAGCTGATAGATACATAGCTCAGTGTCTCAGAATCTAGAAATACATTAATAATTTCAGACTATGTGGCTGTTAATAAAGCTTTATAGTTTAGGCTCCCATTTTCATATAAGTATTTGATGAGAGAGACTTTAGCATGTTTAATTCTTTTGTTTCTAGGTCATTTTGCAGAACATATTGTCCCCAAGGTTTATTTAGTTTGCTGTGTGACTCTTAATGCCCTTCTTTTTTGTAGCCACACCATATTCCATCACATAAATGTCTGACAGTTTGGCATTCTGCTTCTCAGGCATTGCACCCTTCAGTACACTCCATCTATTGGGCCTCATGGATACAGTCCAAAATAAACAAATCATGTCTTACAGTACCCTCAGCTGGTTGCACAATCAGCAGCACTCTCAATTATGCACAGTATTTATTGCTCCATAATGACAAAAAAGAAAAAAAATGGCAAACACAGTGTCACCAACTGTCAAGTCAAAACTACCCCTTATCACTTTCCCTCTCCCCAAATTAGTTGCCCTTGGTAGTGCTGTGGTACTGTTGGTGTCTTCCTGTTAACTACTGGCCATAGAATGCTTTTTAAATTTTCCCCCTATAAATCCTCCACTACTGACTCTTTGTCTATTATCAAACCTTTGAAATAGTTCATGTGAGGACTTATTTATAATTGCTGATTTAATCTGTGGGATACAAGGCACTATACATCCCCTTTCAATCATATTCACCTTCAATATGGCAATGTGTATTAGTTTGTTAAGCTGTTAAATCACAATGTACCAGAAATGGAATACCTTTTAAAAAGGGAATATATGAAACTGCAAATTTACATTTCTAAGGCCATGAAAATGTCCAAATTAAGGCACTGGCAAGAGGTTACCTTCACTTAAGAAAGGCTGATGCCATCCTGAACACTTCTGTCAGCTAGGAAGGCACATGACAGGCAGCCACTGGACTCTTTGGCTTCTGGACACTTCTGTTAGCTGGGAAGGCATATGGTGATGTCTGCTAGCTTTCTCTCCTGGTCTCTTGTTTCATAAGGCTTCCTCAGGGTCATTTTCCTTCTATATCTTTGAAGGTCTCTGGCTGTGTGGACTCCATGTCAGCTCTGAAGCAACTGTTCTCCAAGCATTTGCATTGGCTAGCATCTCTGTCATTTCTTAGATTTCTCCAAAATTTTTCCCTATTTGAAGACCTCTATCTAGTAAACTAATCAAGACCCACCTTGAATGGGTGGAGTCACATCTCCATTAGTCAAAAGGCCACACCTACAATTGGAAATGCCATCTTTTGTGGAGATAATCTAATTAAAGTTTCTTTAGTACAGTATTGAATCAGGATTGAAAGAAATGGCTGTCCCCACAAGATTGAATCAGGATCAAAACATGGCTTTTCTGGGGTACACAACACTTTCAAACCAGCACACCATATTACTTACAAACCTGTTAATTAGTCCCATCATTTCTCTCCATTTCCTTGCCTTCAGGGTCAACCTCTTTGGGTAGCCTTTCTTCCCACTCCAGTATTTGTGTAACTATAAGTCTGCTATCTTCAACAGTGTAACCTCTGATATTACCTTCACCAGAGTCATAATAATGATATCAGGCAGTATCTATCCTTTTGTGTCTGACTTATTTCACTCGGCATTATATCCTCAAGGTTCATCCATGTTGTCATATACTTCAGGACCTCATTTCATCTTACTGCTGCATAATATTCAATCATACGTATTTACCACATTTTGTTTCCTCACACAACTATGGATGGGCACTTACACTGTTTCCATCTTTTGGCAATTGTGAATAGTGTCATTGTGAAAATGGTGCACAAATGCCTTCTTGTGTCACTGATTTCAAGCTCTTCAGGGTATATAATGAGTATTGGCATTGCCAGGTTATAGGGCAAGTCAATATTTATCTTTCTGAGGAACCACCAAAGTGTTTTCTACAGTGGCTGCACCATTATATGCTCCCATCAGCAGTGAAGAATAGATGTTCCAATTTCTCTTCATCCTCTCCAACATTTGTAATTTTCTGTTTATTTAATAGCAGCCATTCTTATATGTGGGAAGAGATATCTTATTGTCATCTTAATTTGCGTTTCCCTTAGAGCTAATGAAAATGAGCATCTTTTTAGCCATTTGTATTGCTCTTCAGAAAAATGCCTATTCATATCGTCTGCCCATTTTATAATTGGGTTGTTTGTTCTTTTGTTGTTGAGATGTTTGATTGCTTCATGTACAAAGGATATTGTTTCAGTTTGCTAAAGCTGACAGAATGCAACACATCAGAAGTGGGTCAACTTTTAATAATGGGGTTTATTTAGTTACAAATTTAGAGTTCTTCAGAGGAAAGGCAGTTATCTTTCATCTGTATTTCTCTATCACATGGGAAGGCACACAGTAGATGTCTGCTGGGCTTCCCTCCCAGTTTTTGTGTTCAAACAGCTTTCCCCAGGGTGGTTCCTTTCTGCATCTCTAAACATCTGGATCTGAGCTCCAAGTGCTGAGATGAAGTATGCTGAGCTGCTGAGCTCTCTTCTGACCTCTTTCTTTTAAGTCCCCAGCTAATTAAATTAAAGAACATTTAATGTGGAAGGCACACCCCTTATCTGACTGCAGATATAATCAGCCATAGATGAATTTCACATGCTAATGATTTAAGTCCACAGCAACAGAACAACTGGGCATCATCACCTGGCCAAGTTGACATCTGAACTGAACTATCACATTTCTACACCTTGTCAACTTGGCAACTATACATCCCCTGAAACCATACTTATTCTCCAAATACAAAACACTAACAGACATTTTTTGTCTAACAATGCTCATCTGTCCTGCATACAATGCATTAAATCTTTCCATATACAAAATACCTTCATTTTATCACAGCATAACAAAAGCCTTAAATCATATCAGTAACAATACAAATATAATACCAACTCAAAAATAGTACAGATTCTCATCAAAGTCAGTTCAAGCATGGTCTGCTGAAGGAAAAATTCTCTGGCTGTGAATATGTGAACTTACAGCAAGTTATCTGCTTCCAATATACAAATAAGGAACAGTCATAGGATAAGCACTCTCATTGCCAGAGGGAAATTTGGAAGGGAAACAGTGGTCATCAGACCTAAACAGTTTTGAAAACCTGAAGGGCAAACTCCATTAGATTTCAAAGTCTGAGAGTCATTCAGTCTTGGAGATTTAAAAAGCAGCAGTACCATCCTTTCCAAGGGCCTACACAGTAGTTTTGCTCTATTCAAACACTGGGGTGGTTGCAACGTCAGGGGACATTGGAGAGACCACCTTTTTCTTGGCTCTACCCTCTCCAAGTTTTGTGGCAACACTTGGTACCTCTGCTATCTTGGGGCATACACTCAACCCCTCCAGAACAATGGGGTGGTAGCCAGGCTTCCCCCAATCCAAAGTTTATTTGCTCCACCCTCTCCAGTGGCTGGGGTGGCACAACTCTTCCTTCAATGAAGCAAAAGGCTCACCCTCAGCTCCTGGGGCGAACTCACCCTCTCCACATATATGGGTCAGTCAACTCTCCTGGCCCAAGAATTCATGGTTTCAGACCTTGCTTTCCATGGTTCTCTCTCTTAAGTTATTTTACCTTTAACTTGTCCCTTGTATGTCCCTTTTATACCAGACTGACAGTGATTCCATTTATACAGATCACACAACACTTATTGTTTTTCTAAGGAGTATACTGGGATTGCGCCCATCAGACAAAAGGATTTTCCACAAATCCTTTCTGGATAACTTCATCTCAAATCCTCACTTGTCCTAAAATGGCTGACTGCTTCCATCTTTGGTTAAATCCTCATGTGGGACACTACTCTCTGGGGTCTCCCTTCCTTCATTATCATTTTTCTCCAGATATTTTAACAAGTTCTTCTTTGATCCACTGATTATTTAAGAGTATGTTATTTAATCTCCATTTATTAATAAAAGTTCTGGATCTTTGGTGATTATTAATTTCCAGTTTCATTCAATTATGGTCAGAGAAAGTGCTGTGGATAATTTCAATCTTATTAAATTTACAAAGACTTGGCTTGTGTCCCAGCATATGGTTTATCCTGGAGAATGTTCCATGCGCACTAGAGAAGAATGTATATCCTGGTGGTTTGGCATGTGATGATCTATATATGTCTATTAGGCTTTATTCATTTACCTCATTGTTTAGGCTCTCTAATTCCTCATTGATTCTCTGTCTGATTGTTCTATTTATAGTGGAGAGTGGTGCATTGAAGTCTCCCACTATTATTGTTGAAATGTGTATAGCTCCCTTCAGTTTGGCCCATGTTTACCTCATGTACTTTACACCTCCTTGATTGGAAATCTAAATATTTATGATTGTTATTTTTTCATGGTGAACCATCCCTTTTATTAATATGTAGCATCCTTCCTTGACTCTTATGATGTATTTACATTTAAAATCTATTTTATCTGATATTAGTATAGCTACTATTTTCTTTTGTTTATAGCTTGCATAGAAGATCTTTTTCTATCCTTTCACTTTCAATCTAATTGTCCCTGGCTCTAAAATGTGTTGAAAACAGCATATAGATAAATTACATATTTTTAATCCATCCTGAAATCTGTATCTTTAAATTGGAAAATTTAGTCTGTTAATGTTCAAAGTTATTACTGTAAAAGCAGTGCTTTATTCTACCATCTTATCCTTTAGTTTTTATTTGTCAGATCTACACATCCTTTTTCTTCTCTCTTTTTATCCTTTACATTACCATTACTAGGTATTCTTCAATTCTGTGCCCTCCTTCAGACCTCCCACTCCTGTCACCTTTTCTTCAGCTGACAGGATTCCCTTTAGTATTTCTTGTGGGGCAGTTCTCTTGTTGACTAGTTCTCTCAGTCTTTGACTTTGAAGGTTTTAACCTCTACCACAATTTTGAAGGACAATTTTGCTGGATGAAGAATTATACTCCAAATGTCTTTTTTGTTCAGAGTCTTAAATATATCATTCCACTGCCTTCTTGCTTCCTTGGTGCCTGCTGAATACTTTGAACTCATTCTAATGTGTTTTTGTATTTTTGTTGTAGATCACTTTTCTTGTGCTGCTTTCAGGATTTTCTGTTTTTCTTCAACATTTGACAGTTTGATTAGTATGTGTCTTGAAGTTAGCCTATTTGGGTTTATTCTATTTGGAGGTTGTTGGGTGTCTTTAATTTACATATTTAGGGTTTTTTTAATAAGGTTTGGGAAGATTTCACTGATTATATCTTCAACTAACTTTTCCAACCATTTATACTCATCTTCTCCTTCTGGAACACCAATGATTCTTATATTTGTACACTTCTTGTTGTCCATTATTTCCCTAATATCCAGTACCCATTTTTTTCATCTTTCTTGACGTTTGTTCTTTTGTGCAGTCTAGTTCAATTGTTCTGTATTGTAGCTCACTTATTCTTCCTTCTGTTTCTTTGAATCTGCTATCATGTGTCTCCAGTATATTGTTAATTTCATATCATTTATCTCTGAGAAATTTGCCATTTTTCCATTTAATCTTTCAAATTCTTCTTTATTCCCTTCCAGATATCCTTTGTTTCTTTATAAATATCCTTGAGTACTTGCTCCATATTCTGTGTCTTCTCTGGAATTTTGAGTTGGTCATTTGGCTGGGCCATCTCTTTTGAATCTTCACATCCTTTGTGATTTTCCATTGTGTTCATGGCATTTGATTATCTTAATAAGGTTATTTTGCAAGTAGGTTTCCTTCACACATTTGCATTCACTTTGTTTTGCTTTGAAGATTTCCCTTTGTACTTGGTTTGTCAGTTATTCCCCCCCCAAAACCAAGGCCTGGATCGCGTATAGGGGATACAATTCAACTTGAAGGCCTGTTAAAAACTAGGTCAGGGAGTGGTGTGATGGTGGTTCAGTGGCAGAATTCTCCTCTGTCATGCCAGATGCCTGGGTTCAATTCCTGGTGCCTGCCCGTGCAAAACAATAATAATACATAAATAAAATTAAATAAAATAATTAAATTAAAAACTAGGTCAGGGTGCACAGGTACCTCAGGTCCAGAACACCTGCTTGCCACATGGGAGACCTGGGCTCCACTCCTGACCCATGTATCCAAAAAAAAAAAAAAAAAGGAAAGAAGAAGAAAATGATTATAAAAATAAAAAAACAACAACAAAACACACCTCAACAATTGTAGGCCTCCAAGATATATTGGAAGTGAATTCAGACTGGTGCCCACAGAAGGGAGAGAAAATTAAAAATACACAAATACATACATACATAAAACATAATAATAAAATATATATAAAATAAATAAAAATAAATATATCTATATATATAAAACATATACATATAATATATTCAATAAAATACATATACAAAATATATGTGAAAATAAAAATAACAACAAAACTAATAAAGTATATTTATAAACAAAAATATATTGAAAACCAATATATTTTAGTATGTGTCTTGGAGTAGGCCTATTTGGATTTATTCTATTTGGAGTTTGTTGGGCCTCTTTAATTTGCATATTTATGTTTTTTATAAGGGTTGGGAAGATTTATTTGATTATATCTTCAACTAACTTTTCCAGCCTTTACACTTACCTTCTCAACTGAAGCAGCTGCTGGAAGATGGCATGCACAGCGGGAGTCTGCTCCCAGCCCAGAGTGGCAGGACGGCTGGTCCTAGTGCAGGGTGGGGAAGCCCACCTGCGGCTCCTGGCACCTGACAGATCCACCACTCAGCAGTTATTACTGGCACCAGCTGGGATAACTGCTCCCAGCACGCAGGGAGGCAGCCCTTGCAGTGAATGGCTGGGACAACCTCTGGGCTCCTCATGGGCACTGTCAGCTTCAGGGCTGCTCAGAGAGGTTTCCTAAGCCAGCAGCTGAGGCAGGCTGGAGCAGAGTGATGGTCAGTTCCCTCCGATCCACAAATGCCCTCACACCGCAGCCCTTACCTGGTGGGAGTCACAGTAAATCCAATACACCTCACTCTCCCTATTCCAATTCTCCTACCTTTCTCCTCTCCAAAATCTCCTGGAAAAATTCTTTAATTATTCACAGTCTGGGAACACAGTCCCATTCTCTCACCCTCCCCTATCTTGTCTCACAGAGCAGAAGTGAATTCAATTTACTCTGCTTTGCCATCTTCCCAGAAGTTATGTGGTAGTCATTTGATTTTAACACACACACAAAAAAGACAAGATTAAATGAGGCTAGTAACAGTTTTGTTCGAATATTCTTTCCAGTGTATAAGCCATGTTTGTCAAAGCTCAAGTCTTCTCAAGTAAATCCACCCTTTCACGTGGTTTACCTGTATCTGGTATTATTGCAGGATGTTAGAAGCAAGTGTAAGGGCACAGATCATGAAGAGCATTGTATGACATAATCAGCACGTGGAGGGTGAAAGAGGGCTATAAGAGCTTTGAGACTGAAAACCCAGAATTTAGTCAGGAAATCCTTGTTCAAACTAAAAGAAGATGTGCTAGCTATGGAAATGACTGGAGGTAATAGCAGGGAAAAATTTGAGAGATATTCAAGTGATGGAATTATCAGGATTTTGTGACAGATTGTATGAGGGGATGAGGTTCATTTTCTCTCATAGATTTTTAAGAAATACTGATTACAGTGGTGTGATTTAACCAAGAATGGACATATAGGAGGAGTAGATGATATGGAATTTTAAGAGAGTTAACAAATGCAGTTTTATGCATAACAAGTTGAATTGGCAAATTTCTCTCTGCTCAGGGAATCAATTTATTGCAATGGGTTGAGAAGAATTACTCTTTAAAGTGTAAGTTTCTATATTATTCATAAAAGTTTTTGTGTATTCTTAGATTCCCTCTACCTTCCCTATTGGGGTCAACCAAAAACTGGGACTGCCAGAGACTCCTGCTTGGCACTGCCACTCAGCCGGACTGACCATGTACAAGCTCAGAGTTATGGCTTCCACTGTCATTTCCAGGCTAAAATAAAATGCCACACTACTAGCAGAAGTTCTGCCATTGGTAGGGGGCCAAAGGAACTTGATGACATAATCTAGAACTATAGGGGAGTTAAATGCCCATGGAGATAAAAGAAAATAGGAAGCCCAGGGGATAAATTATTCTTTCTTCCATCTTCCATTGACTGCCCCAAGATATGATTTCTACTGACAGCCTGTTTGTAGAAGTTCCCATGAATTGGGTGGACTCACTTGATGAGAGAATCCACTGTGTTTCTTCATGGTTACTGGTGAACCAGTAGCCAGTGCAATAATGCATCACTCTGCCTTGTTTTAAATCTGTGTTTTCCCCTCATTTCCTTTAATCATCATTCTGATTGCCCTGTGTTAACATCATTCAACGAAAGTATCAGCTTTTTACTTTGCTTCATCATCCTCTTTCTAGGGAACACAGGTTAAGATGGATTTATTTATTTCTATTAGAGAAATTATGGGTTTAAAGAACAATCATGCATAAAATACAGATTCCCATATGCCACCCCACCACCCACTCCTTATATTTGTGTGAAACATTTGTTAGAATTGATGATAGCATGTTTTTATAATTGTACTATCAATTATCTTAGAGTTCACTATTTGTGTAGTGTAGTTTTATGTTTTTTTAAAAAATTTTATTCTGTTACCATATACAACAACCTAACATTTCCCCATTTAATCATGTTCAAATATATATTTCAGTGATATATAATTAATTGAAATAATTTCAAATATATATTTAATTGAATTCACAATATTGTGCTACCATCACCACCACTCACTGTCAAGAGACTTATTTTTAAAATTGTCCAAACTGGTAAGTTTCTAACTTTCTTCCAGGTGGTTGGAACTTTAGGATCCCATTCCAATGTCAAGTTGAGCTATTGTATTTATATTTATTTCATTGAAATATATGAAGAAAATACAAAAAAAAATCAAAGGTTAATGAAACTACTGACTATAACATCCCCCTTAAATAATATTTAAATACATACTATGTTTTCAGGAAATGTAGCAGGTGATCGGCAATAAAGGAGGAATCAGAGTGAGAAAGTCCTTGCTCATGGGGAGCTTGTATTCTGGCAATAGAGGCAAACAGAAAACTTAACTATCAAATGATTAAAATAATTCCAGCAAAAATATGTTCCCTAAGAATATAAACAGGATAATTTTATAAGAATTGGCAGGTTAATTAAATTGCGTTGTCAAATGAGACCATAGTGAGAAAGGGACATTTCAAGTGCAACTAGGATGAGAAAAAACTGATGTCAGTGGAACATTTTAAACAGAGGGACAATCCAGTGGAAAGGCCCTAAGGCAGGACAAACTTGACATTATCAAGGACCATAAAGATGGCCAGTGGCTGGAGCTTGAGGTATGTGGGGGTGAATGGTATGTGATGAAGCAACAATGAAAAACTGGTCACGGTGTGTGGACAATGACAGGGTTAAGTGTCTTATTTAAAATACCATAAGTAGAGGCCATTAGATTTTTATGTTGGGAATAAATCAGGCTTAGTTTTTTAAAATACAGCATTCTGGCTTGTATGTGGAAAATGGATTGAAATGAGGCAATACTGAAAGCGGGGAGACCAGTTAAAAGCCAGTTATAACATCCAGGAGAGATGGTGGTGGCTTAGACCAGAAGTACGGTAGTAGGACTAGAGGCGGTGAGAAGGGTATGT